>JACEFZ010002723.1:0-2500 GCA_014155875.1 Cepaea nemoralis
AAAAACATTAGCCGTTGACAGTTAACATGTTTTCCCTTTGTCACGTTTGAGAAGAAAAAATTTGGGGAGAACTTGGTGACAACTGGCAAGATAAGAGACAAGGGGAAGCCCAGAGCGAAAATACCTGAATGGCTACAACCCTAGAGAGGCAAGGGTTTTCCCACCTCCCCGGGGGTGGTACGTCCAAAAAGAGAAACCTGGACCAATGCAGCAGTCTTTGCCCATGATGTCTATGAAGGTTTCCACTCAGGCATTGAAACCTTTACTGCAGCGATTGATCTTGAGGACGCATACAACAGAGTACCATTGGATTTTTTTAATGTTTCAGCTTCTTGAACTAAAAGTAAGTCCATTCCTCCTTAGTTGGATCGCTGCAGCCCTCTTCCAACGGAAAGTAGTTTTTAGAAGTGGCAGATGGACTTCGGAACCAACAACAATATATCCTGGCCTACCACAGGGATCACCTTTATCTCCGGTACTGTTCAACGCCTACACGGTGAGAATCACCAGTGAGCAGATCACTGGACCTGGCAGGACATTGTCATATGCCGATGATGTTTTAGTGTATCGTCAGGGTAAGGATAGAGAGCAGGTTGCTGTGGAACTACAAACCGAACTCAATCGCATAAGTACTTGGTGTGATGAAGCTGGGGCAATGGTCAACCCAACAAAAGGCAACAGTGACTTGGTTCTCGTTAAATAATCACATTGTCAACACTTCAACACCAACTGTAATGCTGTGTTCAGAGATGGTAGAAAGAACGCAGGCAATGAATTACCTAGGGATACGGTTTGATCGAAGCCTTGCTTATAATGTGCACATAGACCATGTGATAACAAAGGCCAAGCGGGGTTTGGCTGCGATGCGGGTGATGGCGGCAGAAAACGGTGAGCAGCGCCATCTATGTCTTCTGTACGAGGGGTTGGTCATGTCTGTTTTGGAGTATGCAATGGCAATCCTGACTCTCAGCCATAAGCAGATAGAAAGGATGGAAAGGATACAGAATGAAGCTATGCGGATTATTCTTGGATGTACAATAGATACAGCATGCAGGGCGATGCGCTACCTTCTTGATTTTCCAACCATTGAAGAGAGAATACAAGTTTGCAGGGCACGCGCCTACCTCAGAGCTAACGCAAACACACAACATCCACTGCATAGTGAAATTAGGAAGGTGAAGGGCAGCAGGTTAAAAAGAGGACGGTCGTGGATGGGTCAAGCCGAAGACATTCTTCAACAGGTGTGTTCACTTGAGGACTTAGAACCTGGCGAGGAGTGGGTGCAAGTACCAACAGACTTCTGCACATCCTTTTCAGTTTGCATCCAACTAGATAGGAAATGCAGACAAGAAAATCCGGCTGCTGTGGAGGCGGAAGTACAAGCGTTGATTTTCCAGAATTCGCTAGACGGTGACGCGGTCATCTACACAGATGAGTCGGTTGTCCGACATGTGAGAAGCTCATGGGCCTTTACAGCTCGGGTTGGAGGAAGAATTGTGAAGGAGGACTCTGGTGCTTTCACTGAAACCACAAGTAGCCTGACCATGGAAGTCATGGCAGTAAGTAAAGCAATAACATGGCTCGAGACACAGACATTCACTAGGGCTTGTTTCCTTAGCGACTGAATGAACATGATCAAGAGGATAGAGGAGGGGTCGATCCGAAGAGAATGGTTGCTGCCTCTGGAGCGGTCTCGCCTGGCAAAGATTAGTTTCATCTTCGTGCCAGGGCATGCGGGATTACAAGGAAATGAGCGGGCTGACAAGCTCGCAGGTGAGGCTACTGTGGAGGGCGGGACGCGCCATGGACCAGGCTGACATTCTGAATGCTCTACGAGAAGTAAGACTTTTGCGAGAACCAAGTGATGACTGTGAATCTGACAACAATGGCCAGACTGCGAGAGCAGCAAATTAAAAGAGGTGTGGCCAAACAAGAACACTACGCAGGAAGCCAAAGAAGATTGATAAACCAACACAGAACCGGCGTCGTTAGCCGCAACACGCTGCGGGATTTGCTGAGGAGGGGATCCGAGCACTTATGGACTGAATGGTTCGATGTGCAATGAGGATGATCTGTCGACTAACTAACTAAATAACTATAGGTTATAGACTGATGACTAGGTGGGTGAAAAATCTGTGGGAACAAAATTGAGATTCGGATATTATAGCCGAGAATCTGAAAGGTCGGCATCCTTTTCATCGGATATAGGTGATATAGGGAAGAACCTTAGTCCAAGACTCAAGATGCATCTCCTGAAGGTATGACCAACCCAGGCCTCAATTTCACACTGACACCGCGCAACAGAAGATTCTTGAATTCAGCTCCACGGAGGAGATATGTATATGTGGTGAATTTATTTCCTAATAGGGATTATAAGTAGTTCCGCAACAAACTTCAGTGGACATTAAAACATGACTGTGAGTATTTATTGCGGTCCCGGATAATTATGGACATTAACAGCTTAGCACTGGAGAGGAATATCCACCCGCAATGCCTAAAT
>JACEFZ010002723.1:7500-20280 GCA_014155875.1 Cepaea nemoralis
TGGAGTAGGTGAGGGGCCGCTCCGCCTTCAAGAATAGGATGTGAAGATTCTTTTCTCGAAGCTGCTTCGTCTGATATCTCCACTTGGATAAGCTTGACAATCCACTTGCTTGTCGGTGAGTCGGTCGATGTTTCCGTCTCTGGTGTCTTTCTCCTCTCTCTGCTGCTCAGTAGGTTTGGCTCTTGTTTCTGGTGGGTTGTCGCCGTCCTTCCTCGTGGTAGCTTCCTTAGAGGTTGCTTGAGGTTCTTGTTGTTTGATGCAGCTTACAGGTAGATTCTCTCTGCTCGTCTTCTTGTCGGCTCCCACGCTGAACATCTTGGTTGCCACGTGTCTTTTGGTGTTCTTGCAACGTGCCATTTTCCCCCGTGTCAGGCTTCTTGACTTGTTCAGGTGACTTGTCTTGATAGCACTCGCAAATGCGACGATGTGCACAACACACACACACACACTCATATATATTATATACAACAACATTATATACAACAATAAGAAAGAAACAACCAGCTTTTTTTGGGTCATGTGATGAGATGAGAGGCGCTGGAGAACATCGTGACAACTGGAAAGATCGAGGGGAAGAGAGGCAGAGGCAGACCACGAGAAATGATGCTGGATGGATTGCGACGGTGGCATGGAGGAATATCAACGGCAGAGTTGATCCAGAAAACCAAAGACCGATATCTGTGGAGAGTCATGAACGCCTACGCCAGTAGGCATGGCATTTGATGATGATGATGATGATACACACACACAGCACACACACACACACCGACACGACACACACACACACACACACACACCACATATATATTATATATATATATTATATATATATATATATATATAGTATATATATATATATATACTAGCTGACACGGCCCGGCTTCGCCCAGTCCCTGGTGGGGAGCATCTCATTTAATTCCTATTAGTAGTCATATAAGTTCTCGTTCCCGTTACCGACTGTCTGTCTGTCTGTCTGTCTGTCTGTCTGTCTGTCTGTCTGTCTGTCTGTCTGTCTAATCATTTATTGGTTGCAATTAGAACAACCTTAGATAAACGAAGACCAACTTACAAAAAGCATTAGAAAGAGCACTTGAAAGATCTTTACATCTTCCCCAACAATTAACTTGGGTAAATGGAGCAGCGGCAGCAGCAGCAGAAGGAGAAGAATAAGGAGGAGTAGGAAGCTTGGGAGGAAGGAGGAAGGGAGGGGGAGGAGGAGGGAGGAGGAAGAGGGAGAAGGAGGAGGGAGAAGGAGGAGGGAGGAGAAGGAGGGGGAGGAGGAGGAGGGAGGAGGAGGGATGTGGAGGGAGGAGGAGGGAGGAGGTAGAGACGAGGAGGAGGGAGGAGGAGAGAGGATGAGGAGGGAGGAGGAGAAGGGAGGAGGAGGGATGAGGAGGAGGGAGGAGGAGAGGGAGGAGGGAGGGGGAGGAGGAGGGAGGAAGAGGGAGGAGAAGGAGGAGGGAGGAGGAGGGATGAGGGGGGAGGACGTAGAGGAGGAGGGAGGAGGAGGGAGTAGAGGAGAGAGGAGGGGAAGGGAGGAGGAAGGAAGAGGAGTGATTAGGAGGAGGGAGGAGGGCGAGGAGGTAGGAGGAGGAAGAGGGAGGAAGAGGGAGGAGGAGGAAGAGGGAGGAGGAGGATGGAGGAAGGAGAGGGAGGAGGGGAGGGGAAGAGGAAGAGGGTAGGAGGAGGAGGGGAGAGGAGGAGGAGGAGGATTATAACGCATATGCCTGTAGATAACTGCAGCGAAAAGGTGGGTCTGTCTATCTATCTGACCCGGCGTGGCTTCGCCCAGCTCCTGGCGGGTAGCGTCTCATTAAATTCATACAACAAAAAAGTAACTTAAAAGAATGTCCTTCCACACACCATCCATTATTTTTAATGAAAACTGTTTCTAATCACCGACATGACTGTAGATAACTTCTTAAGCATAAAAAGATGAGTTACAATGTTATGCATTGTGCATTATTTTTATGAAAACTTTGAAAATGCCTTAAAGATTGTATCATTATTTATTATAACTCATATGCCGGTACATAACTATAGACAAAGAGTTTATAAATCTTTGAAAACGATGCAACAATATGACTATAAGGTATACAGAAAAGTTATTAAAAGTTATGCCCCTTGAAATAACTTTTACAGAGTTAAGTCCCCTTGCTATATAGAAATTATTATGAAAAATGAAAAATTAAATAATATTAAGTAAGCAGCCGATTTCACACTAAAAAAATATCACAGTTGGCAGCGCGGGAATGAGAGGAAGACATGTAGAAAATTTCATCTCAATCGGATGGACCGTTCGCGAACGCATAAGGGACATACATACAGACGGAGATTGCCTTTTATATATAAGATATATATATCTTATATATAAACGGCAATCTCCGTCTGTCTGTCTGTCTGTATGTATGTATGTCCTTTATGCGCTCGCGAACGGCCCATCCGATTGAGATGAAATTTTCTGCACGCCTTCCTTTCATTCCAGCGCTGCCAACTGTCGTATTTTTTTTCTTCTTCCTCCTCCTCCCTCCTCCCATTCCCAAAATACGTACGTAAATATATGATGATGATGATGAAAGAATCCCCGAACCAAAACGCTAGGAAAAGGGAAGAAAATGACGTGACTACACAGAATCGTCACACGGCAATCATCATCATCATCAAGTGCCGTGCCGGCTGGCGTAGGCGTTCAACTCTGCTGCTGATATATATGCCTCCATGCCACGGCAATATCAATAACAATTCATCTTTTTATGTGTAAGGAAGTTATCTACAGTCGTGTAGAAGGGAAGAACAATCAATGGAAGGACCGAAATCACAGAACCTAGACGAGTATGAATTCGGAATGGCGAACTCCCTCCTCCTCTCTTCTCCTCCTGCCTCTACCTCCTCCCCTCCTCCTCCCTCTACCTCCTCCCTCCACCCTCCTCCTCTTCCTCCTCCCTCTACCTCCTCCCCCTCCTCCCTCTCCCTCCTCCCTCCTCCTTCTCCCTCTTCCTTCTCCCTCTTCCTCTCCCCTCCTCCTCCATCCTCCTCCCTCCTACTCCCTCCGCCTCCTCCCTCCTCCTCCCTCTACCTCCTCCCTCCTCCTCCCTCTACCTCCTCCTCTTCCTCCTCCCTCTACCTCCTCCCACTCCTCCCTCTCCCTCCTCCCTCTCCCTACTCCTTCTCTCCCTCCCTTCTCCCTCCTCCTCCCTCTCCTCCTCCCTTCTCCTCATCCCTCCTACTCCCTTCTCCTCCTCCCTCCTCCTCCTCCCTTTTCCTCCCTCTACCTCCTCCCTCCTCCTCCCTCCTCCTCCACATCCCTCTTCCTCCTCCACCCTCCTCATCATTCCTCCTCCTCCCCTCCTCCCCCTCCTCCTTCTACCTCTTCCTCCCTCCTCCTTCTCCCTCCACCTACTCCTCTCTCCTCCTCCTCCCTCCTCCTCCCTCTCCCTCCTCCTCCCCCACCTGCGTTCTCCTCCTCCCTCCTCCCTCCTCCTCCTTCTCCCTACTCCTCACCCTCCCTCCTCCCCCTCCTCCCTCTTCCTCCTCCTCCTCCTCCTTCACCCTCCTCCCTCCTCCTCCTCCTTCACCCTCCTCCCTCCTCATCCCTCTTCCTCCTCCTCCTCCCTCCTCCTTCTCCCCTTTCCCCCTCCTTCTCTTAATCCCTCCTCCTCCCTCCTTCTCCCTCCTATTCCTCCCTCCTCCTCTCTCCGCCTATCTCTTCCTCCGTCCTCCTCCCTCCTCCACTCTCTCCCTCCTCCCTCCTCCTCCCTCTTCCTCCTCCTCCCTCCTCCTACCTCCTCGCCCTCCTCTTCCTTCCTCCTTTGCCTTCCTCCTCCCTTCTCCTCCCTTCTCCTCCTCCCCCTCCTACCCCTCCCTCCTCCCCCTCATCCCTCCTCCTTCTTCCTCCTTCCTCCTCCCCCTCCTCCCCCTCCTCCTCCCTCTCCTCCTCCATTCTGCTCCTCCCTCTACCTCCTCCCTCCTACTCCCTTCACATTCCTCCTCCTCCCTCTTCCTCCTCCTCCTCCTCCTCATCCTTCTCCACCTCCCTCCTCCTCCTTCTCTCTCCTCCTCCTCTCTCCTCCTCCTCATCCCTCCTCCTCCCTCCTCCTTCTCCTCCTTCCTCCTCCCCTCCTCCCCTCCTCCCTCTCCTCCTCATCCTCCTCCTCCATTCTCCTCCTCCCTCCTACCTCCTCCCTCCTCCTCCCTTCACATTCCTCCTCCTCCCTCTTCCTCCTCCTCCCTCCTCCTCATCCTCTCCTCCTCCCTCCTCCTCCTTCTCTCTCCTCCTCCTCTCTCCTCCTCCTCCTCCTCCTCCCTCTACCTCCTCCCTCCTCCTCCCTTCACATTCCTCCTCCTCCCTCTTCCTCCTCCTCCCCCTCATCCTCTTCCCTCCTTCTCCTCCCTCCTCCTTCTCCCTCTTCCTCCTCCCTCTTCCTCCCTCTTCCTTCTCCCTCCGCCTCCTCCCTCCTCTCACTCTCTCCTCCTCCTCCCTCCTCCTCCCTTTCCCTCCTCCTCCCTCTCCTCCTCCTCCCTCCTCCTCCTGCGTTCTCCTCCTCCCTCCTTCTCCCTCCTCCTCCCTCTTCCTCCTCCCTCCTCTTCTCCTCCCTCCTCCCTCTTCCTTCTCCCTCTTCCTCCTCCCTCTTCCTCCCTCTTCCTGCTCCCTCCGCCTCCTCCCTCCTCCTACTCTCTCCTCCTCCTCCCTCCTCCTCCCTCTCTCCTCCTCCTCCCTCTCCTCCTCCCTCCTCCTCCTGCGTTCTCCTCCTCCCTCCTTCCCCTCTTCCTCCTCCCTCCTCCTCCACCCTACTCCCCCCTCCTCTTCCTAATCCCTACTCCTCCCTCCTATTCCTCCCTATTCCTCCTGTCTCCTGTCTCCTCCTCCCTCCTCTTCCCTCCTCTTCCTCCTCCACCTCCCTCTTCCTCCTCCCTCCTCCATTTACCCAAGACAGACAGACAGACAGATAGTCGGGAACGGGATCTTATATGACTACTTATATGATTTAAATGAGATGCTCTCCACCATGGGCTGGGCCGGGTCAGACAGACAGACAGACAGACAGACAGACAGACAGACAGACAGACAGACAGACAGACAGACAGACAGACAGACAGTCGGGAACGGGAACTTATATGACTACTTATATGAATTAAATGAGATGCTCCCCACCAGGAGTCTGGGCGAATGCCGGGCCGGGTCAGACAGACAGACAGATAGACAGACAGACAGACAGATTGTCGGTAACGGGAACGAGAACTTATATGACTACTTATATGAATTAAATGAGATGCTCCCCACCAGGGTCTAGGGCGAAGCCGGGCCGGGTCAGCTAGTGTATATATATATATATATATATATATATATATATATATATATATATATATATATATATATATATATATATATATATATATAACATGTGTGTTAATTCAATACACTTTCATTATAAATTAGTGAACACCTACACGCATATTCATACTTGTCATAATAATAAATATGAAAATATATCAGGTGCAGTAGTTACTCTTTCCTTTGCTAGATCACCATTAGTTAACATGACACTTTCATCGTCCCCCTTCTGTCTGATCTTACTGGTGTTTTTTATGTTACATTAGAAGGTTCAATTAGTGCATCTTTCAGTTGATGACAAAGCGACGTGCCCTTGCATAACAACCGACGATCTGCGTAGTGGAGTATTTTCCCTTGATATGTTTAAGTAGTAAAACAAAGCGAAAACATAACGCACTGTTATATAAAAGTTGCTATGAAATGATGAAGCATGGATCCCCAAATGGCTAAATATGTTTTAAATAATTTTAAATCAGTATTAAGATATAGAGAGATTAACAACGTACTATATATGAGACTTGCCCAAAGTTAGTTAGTTAGTTGGATAGTTAGTTAGTTAGTTAGTAAGTTGGTTGGTTGGTTGGTTAGTTACTAAGTTAGTTAGTTAGTTAGTTAGTTAGTTAGTTAGTTAGTTAGTTAGTTAGTTAGTTAGTTAGTTAGTTAGTTAGTTAGTCGACAGATCATCCTCATTGCACATCGAACCATTCAGTCCATAAGTGCTCGGATCCCCTCCTCAGCAAATCTCGCAGCGTGTAGCGGCTAACGACACCAATTCTGTGTTGGTTTTTGGTTTATCAATCGTCTTTGGCTTCCTGCGTAGTGTTCTTGATTGGCCACACCTCTTTTAATTTGCTGTTCTCGCAGTCTGACCATGGTTGTACATTCACAGTTATCACTTGGTTCTCGCAAAAGTCTTACTTCTCGTAGAGCATTCAGAATGTCAGCCTGGTCCATGGCGCGTCCGCCCTCCACAGTAGCCTTACCTGCGAGCTTGTCAGCCCGCTCATTTCCTTGTACTCCCGCATGCCCTGGCACGAAGATGAAACTAATCTTTGCCAGCCGAGACCGCTCCATAGACAGCAACCACTCTCTTCGGATCCACCCCATCTCTATCCCCTTGAGCATGCTCATTGAGTCGCTAAGGAAACATTCCCTAGTGAATATCTGTGTCTCGAGCCATGTTATTGCTTTACTTACTGCCATGACTTCCATAGTCAGGCTACTTGTGGTCTCATCAAAAGCACCAGAGTTCCCCTTCACAATTCTCTCTCCGGCCTGAGCCGTAAAGCCACATGAGCTTCTCACATGTCGGACGACCTGCCCATCTGTGTAGATGACATCATCACCGTCTAACGAATTCTCGAAAATCAACGCTTGTACTTCGCCTCCACTGCAGCCGGATTTTCTTGTCTGCATTTTCTGTCTAGTTGGATGCAAACAGAAAAGGACGTCCAAGAATCCAAGAATAATGCGCATAGCTTCGTTCTGTATCCTTTCCATCCTTTCTATCTGCTTACGGCTGAGAGTCATGATCGCCAGCAGTAAGGCATACTCAAAAACAGACATGACCCAGCCGCTCGTAACGAAGACATAAATGGCGCTGCTCACATTTTGCTGCCGTCATCACCCGCATCGCAGCTAAACCCCGCTTAGCCTTTGTTATCACCTGGCCTATGTTCTCATTGTAAGCGAGGCTCCGATCAAAATGTATCCCCAGATAATTCATTGCCTGTGTTCTTTCCACTGTCTCTGAACACAGATTTACAGTTGGTGTTGGAGAGTTGACAGTATGTTTATTCAAAGAGAACCATGTCACTGTTGCCTTTGTTGGGTTGACCATTGCACCAGCTTCATCATACCAAGTACTTATGCGATTGAGTTCGGTTTATAATTCCACAGCAATCTGCTCTATATACTTACCCTGACGATACACTAACACATCATCGGCATACGACAATGTCCTGCCAGGTCCAGCTCGCTGGTGATTCTCACAGTATAGGCGTTGAACAGCACCGGAGATAATGGTGATCCCTGTGGTAGGCCAGGATATATTGTTGTTGGTTCCGAAGTCCAACTGCCACATTTGAAAACTACTTTCCGCTGGAAGAGGGCTGCGGCGATCCAACTAAGGATGAAAGGACTTATCTTGAGTTCAAGAAGCTGAAGCATTAAGAAATCCACTGGTACTCTGTTGTACGCATCCCCAAGATCAATCGCTGCAGCAAAGGTTTCAATGCCTGAGTGGAAATCTTCGTAGACGTCATGGGAAAAAAACTGCTGCATTGGTCCAGGTTTCTCTTTTTGGTCGGTACCTTCCCAGGGTTGGTGGGAAAACACCTTGTCTCTCTAGCTGGTTTGATATTTTCCTGGCAATAAACGTCTCCAACAGCTTGCCTATTGTATTCTGCATGGTTATTACTCGATATCCCTGAATTTTTGTGTGATCTTTGAAAGGCTTTGGGAATCAGATAGCTGTGTAACCACTCCTCCTTTATGTTAGCTCTCTCTAAACTGTTATTTTAAATGTCTGCTAGTTTCTCTAGCTCGTTATCGGTACACCTATTGATGTCATCGTATCTTATGCCATCTGGCCCTGGAGAGCTGCTTTTTGATCGTCAAAGCACAGCCTTGATTTCTTTCAATGTCACTGTGTCTTCATCCGAAATGTTTCTAGGGCCTTGCATCTGTCTGCGGTGAGCTCCTTGGCAAGATTTCGGCCTTCTCATGTCTGTCTGGTTGCTCTGCTCTAGATAGCGTTTGAAGAATGCTTTTCCTTGTTCTCGTCAGTCCTCTGCCAGATGAGGTCAGCACTTTGGAAGTCAGAATTTCTCTTATTCTTGGTTACCCCACTCATGCTTTTATGTAGTCGCCAGAACAATTTCAGTGACTTGTCTGTGCTTACTCTTTGACAAACATCTGTCCATTTTTCATTTGTAACCTTCTTAACCATTTATTTGACATAGCTTACTTTAGTGTGCATCTCTCTTTCTAAGTGCATGCAGGGACTAGAATGGGCAACTCTGTTCTTCTTGGCCTTTTGCCATTCCTTTACAGCACTGCTCTCATCCACCCACGCATTCTCCACCTCAAAATTCCAACACGGTGTCTGCTCCCAGCTATTTTTCCTGCCATGAAGATATCTGCGCATGTGACGCCTTATTTCGCTCACCAAATCTTGACCTGTACTGTCATACTGGAAAGTCTTGACCATTGACTTGTGATGCCTGGTTCTGCCTTTCTCCACCAAAATGCTGCAAGGGTGGTGGTCGCTGCCATGGTACCCTAGGACACCCCATCTACACACTGTAGTGAGTGAAGGAGAAACCAGCGCCAGATCAATTGCACTGTCCTCATCACCTGAACGGCTTGCTGTCCTGGTGACACAGCCACTGTTGATGCATACCAGGTTAATGGTTTCAAGTGTAATCTCGAGGTCCTCCCCCTGTGCGTTGGAGGAAATGTTACCCCATGATCTGCCTTTAGTGTTGAAATTGCCACAGAAAATAACATTTATCTCGTGACCTGGTATGTCATTTAGGCACTGCCACTTCTGGGAATCCACACTCGCGATGCGGGCATAACCACTAACCAACACGAATGGTACACCGGATTGAACTCTAACCGCCTGTATTTGTATGTCATCATTGTTCCAACTGGACGTGTCTAGCTCTGAAACCACCATGCAGTCAATAATAACAATCGCCATTTCCAGTTGTCGCCTGTTGTAGAAACATTTGAAGTCGGCAACTTGGAGTAGCTGATCACCCAGTCTCGTCTACTGGAGCGCTACAATGTCATTCCTGTATACAAGGTTTTCCAGAATAGGGCCACGTTGTTTTACGCTGGTGCAGTTCCAATATAGAATACGAGTATTACTGAGGCCCAGACGATCACATTTAAGTCTAAAACGTCTTACCCCACCACGCATTCCTAGCCGTTTACGGCCACCACGCCGTCCCCGTTGCCTTGCTGGATTGACAGCCTTCCGCACGGAGCGCAGACGTTGTTCTGCCATTTTGAATAAACCGAATACCACAGAAACATACACGGTGCGAAAATTCACTCCAGGATTACTTCGCTCCATGCACGAACTCCGTAGCATTGGCGCCGATCTTGAGAAGAAACTCCTGGTATTTCACCCTGGCACACAAATTACACGCAGCAGATGATAATATTCATCTCCTAAGCGAAAAAAAGGGGACGGTCACAGAACAAAACAAACGTCCGCCGCCATTTTAACCGGAAGAATCAATCAATGTTATGTATATTAAACACTAATATATGGCACGGAAGCCTGGACAATGAATAAAAGAAATTAGAAAGTTGAATGGAAGCTCTTTAGATGTGGATAAGTACAAGAATGTGTCATATTTCATTAAAACAAAAATAATCAAATACCGAGGTTCTAGATAAACTGGCAATGAAAAGAAAGTTGATGAACGAAATCAAAGAGATGTAAGTGAAATAATTCCGCCACGTTAAAAGACATAACACTTTTATAACAACCATACTGAAGCGTAAGTTTTAAGGCAAACGAGCTGGAGGAAGACAGTGGTACAAGTGGGAAGATAATGTCAAGAGATGATTGATCACAAGTCTGACAGAATATACAATCAATGCATGATATAGAGAATGTTGAAGACCCATTGCCACAAACCTACATTATGGAGGCGGCACCTAATTGATTGATACATCTCCATTCCTCACCTCGTATAGGAACAGGTGGACTGGGTGGAAGCATGCGTGGGCTGTTTCTCTGCTTCACCATTGTGCAGGGGTGGGCTAGGCAAACATTGAGATAGACACGTTATGAAAGCGCGTCCTCTGTAGAGACAGCTACAGCCTATTAAATATTTATTCGATGGAGAGAAGAATATCCAACAAGAAATCAATACTGAAGAGAATTGGTTATTAAGGCAAACAATAATGAGAAAAAAACAAATATTGTGCGAACGTGTAAATAGATATGAGCGTCTAGAAAAGATAATTACAGAGGGAAAGGAACCGGAGAAGCAAGAGAGAGAGAGAGAGAGAGAGAGAGAGAGAGAGAGAGAGAGAGAGAGAGAGAGAGAGAGAGAGAGAGAGAGAGAGAGAGATCATGAAGTACATGGATATTCAATGCTACAGATAATATTCACAAAGACATCAACAGAAACAGAACATGTCCCTTATGAGAAAGAGATATTTCGGAAAACATTTGCAGGGGTGATGTTCTGCAAAGGACATCCGATAATAACAAGTTAGGGAAGGTATACAGGTCTACAGAATCAACACTGAACGCATGCTGTCTTTAGAGTTCGTCTCACTGCGGTCATCAAGATAGCTATCATGAGATGAAGGAGGAGAGGATTGATTGATTGATTGATTGATTTAGGAATCGACATCACAGCATTCGGGGCATTCCAATAAGTGCTCCGTTTCCATCCTCAGCAGCCAGCGAAGGAGGAGTGGAAGGATTATATACAGATGATGACGATGATGATGATGATGATGATGATGATGATGATAATGATGATGATGATGATGATAATGATGATGATGACGATGATGATGATGATGATGATGATGATGATAATGATGATGATGACGATGATGATGATGATGATGATGATGATGATGATGATGATGATGATGATGATGATGATGATGATTAATATTAGCGTGTTGATTAATTTATTTTTGGCAAAGTTATGCATCATTATGTTTCTCGTTATAATTCTCTTGATATAGATGTGTTCATAAACAAATGAGCATCATCATCAGTAGTAGGTCCTTTGAAGGATATCGCTGGCATCTCGCACTGGTCATGTTCACGCCCAAAGTGTATTGGTCTACAGACTGTTCGGTCCTTGGCGGTTCTTCCAGGAGCCATGCCTCACATCGCTAGTCTTTCCTAACAACTGTGACCTTTAATATGGCCAGAGAATGTCCGTTTCCTTGATATAAGGGTGTTAATGGGCTAGTTTTCTTCCATCTACTAGAATGTAGAAATAACAATACGATTTTAATATATCAAATAACAGGTAGGAAACATAACAATACGAGGTAAACCGCGAACAAGTTTATTATTGCAACGTGTCCAGTGGCTGTGGAATATAGAAAGAATGGAAGATAATAGGGAAACAAAACTCGCTTACACTCAGGAAATAAATGACTGTAGACCTCGAGGTAGACCAAAAGACGGTGGAGAGATAATATATATATACAGACCTACAAGCACTTGGAATCAATGACTGGCAAGAGAAGGTCAACCAGAGAGACGAATGGAGACGGATTGTGTCTGCAGTAAAGAACCTCAATGGCTCCGAACGCTGAAGAAGAGGAAGTCTAGTCATAAGTGGATATTTTCAGTTTTCCTAATCAACACTTGCCGTTGTGTGTAGATGTGTCGAGAGCCTAAATGTGTGTGCCAAGGCCAGATGTGTTGCCTAGGTTGTTTTGTATCCGCTTGTTTAGAGTACCCTTAATGTTATCTAATCGTTACTTTCGGGGTGTTCCTCTATGTATAGATCATTTACTGCTGTATGCTCTGAAGGTAGGGTGATCTGATTTAATTCTCGCAAGGTACCCAAGTTTGACAGACGAGAAGAAATATACTGAACGTTTACAAGATCTGAATATCGAAGAAGGCTAGATTATTAACAGTGTCATGTCTCTGTTTGTCCATATTAAAGGTCACGGTGGCTTGAGGAGAACAGTGATGTAAGGCCTGGTTTCTGGAGGAAGAGGCAAGGGGTCGATCAACACGGAGAGCGATACTGGACATTGCAGAGGGCATGAGAGTGTATTAGGGTGCATGATTGTGCAGGAGGGTGCATGAGTGTGCATGCGGGTGCAGGAGTGTGCATGTGCGTGCATAATGGTGAAGAAGGGTGCAAGAGGGTACATGAAGGGTACATGGGTGTACATTAATGTGCATGCAGGTGTAGGAGGCAGGTAGAATGATAAGAGACCGAGAGGCTTTTTTCGACGAGTCGTAATGAGAAGCGTAATGACAGTGGTAATGCAAAGTATCACCTGCTTGATGAAGATGTCTAGACCCCCTTATTTATTGTCTGTGAATGAAATCCACGGCTATTCTATTTCTGCTGTGGTCGTTGCACAGTGTCTCTTTTAGAAACACCTGCAGCTTAATTCAAGCTCTTTATCAACAAAATAATAATCTTAAAAATCCTCTCTCTCTCTCTCTCTCTCTCTCTCTCTCTCTCTCTCACCTATCTATCTCTCTCTTTCTCTCTGTCTCTATCTCTCTATCCTTCCCTCTCTATTTCTCGACACCGAGGTTCCGTATTCTGTGTGTTTATTTTTAAAGTTGCATATCCTTTACAGGTCGTTGCAGCCAACACCATCATTTTACTGCCGTTTGTAGATGTCTTGGCAAGTTTTTACGTTCAGTAGTGAATTCGGTCGCCGCTGTGTTCAGGGAGCTGAATCGGTCGCCGCCGTAA
>JACEFZ010002724.1:0-20506 GCA_014155875.1 Cepaea nemoralis
TGAACATCCGCATAAGACACAAGAATTTACCCCAGTCTAAACCATCCACTAATAGAAGGTAATGATAAAGGTAATACACGCACATCTATATTCCTATGCTACCACTATACTATACTAAATTAATACCTTATAAACATCCTTTACTGAATTGGGAGTACTAATGCACCATAAATACACAAACGTTCTTCGGAACGCCGCACATCCCTTTCCATAATCCTTCTCTCCCGAAACCTAAGAAACACCTTCTCTCCACACAAAGACGTAGCCACTCTTTATATCGGTCATTTTTGCCGCATAGTCCTTGACATTGCTGGACCCCTCGCATTCAGACTGCATTATCATTGTTTAGTGGAAAATTCCAGCTCTGAACCGTTTCCATTCTTCATACATTCAGACCGCAATATGCTATCCAATAATGCTGTCTGTCTTTGTTGCAAACCAATTTTTCCACGCGACATTTTACCTGTACTGTTGGCCTCATTCTGGGTCTTGACCTAGAAACACATGCGCCTGGTCACTCCTTTGTTAACCCTTCTCCTACCTGGGTAGTCGGGTATATACAGTCGTCCATCTGGGAATCGTTAACTCTTCAGTATTTCACTACAATAGCTTTAGATTTGCATTGGAAAATAAGCATTAAAAAGGATGCACTGGGGTTTTTGCACATCATCATTTACGGTGCAAGTAAAACCAAAGCGCACATAGCCATCATTCCATTTTCATTTTTTTTTTCTTTTTGACATAATTAAGGGTTAATAGTCTGTGAGAAACATAGAAAACATAAATCAATAAATAAATGTATAAAAATGCAGTTTCAGTTCTACATATATAAAAGTCTCTCATATGTATAACATTTTCCCAACTTACAAACGAGTTGGAGTTGTAATTATGCTACTGAATATAGAAACTGAATTCAAACAGATGTGTAAACGGTTTTCAAAGCATCTTGATTTAAAATCATAGTTTTATTAAATTGAAAATGTTATGTAACATCTTACTTCCATCCCGTTTTCTGTATTTCAGTATTGCTACGTTGGGTAGCTTAAGAAAGAGTCGTTGTCTTTTTCCCTGCTGGTTATGTTTCGCACACACTGAAATGTTATCTCGCACCCCCAGGGGGTGCGACCACCCCTGGTTGGGAACCCCTGCCATAGACTGAATATCTGATGACTTGCGTGTTGAGATAAAGCACTGACAGAATGTGATAGTGTTAAGTCAGAAAACTCGATCAGACCGACTATGAAACTAGCCCTATAGGATCGTCTTCTTGCTCATCTTCTCACTACACGTATAATGGACGAGAATGGCTCTTGAAAATAAACAAGGGGATTATATCGGGTCCCTTGGAATCAGAGTGGAGCAAGCCTGGAAGATCAGACATTAGACTATCAAGGTGGAATATAAAGAACGTCAGGTGGACTCCTTGATGTGATAAACCCGCCACACTCCCATTGTTCTGTTATATCAGTAGGACAACAGACAAAGAAGCAGCATATATTAGGCAGTCAGAATATATCCCCCCCACACACACACACACGCACGCACGCACGCACACACACACACGCACGCGCACACACACACACACACACGCACGCGCACACACACACACACACACACGCACACGCACACACACACACCCCACCCACACACACACACACACCTAAGGTCGTAAATGATTGTATGTTTCTATGTCTTTATTTACAGACAATTATAGTTGTCATTGCAAAATATAGATTGGTTTTGTTAGGGAAGCGTTATAAAAGATTTGGAAAATACAATATTGTTAAATGTCTTCTACTGTCAAAAGTAATGATATATTGTGAGCTCTTTATCAAAGAGATTTTGTAAATCAATAAACACTTGACCATTATAGCTTTCCAAGTTATTGGACATTATTATACTTTTTTCTATAGGCTTTCGAATGTTTACAATCAGATCTTAGTCGTGAGAACATTCCAGTGGGGATGGTTATATTGCCTCCTTCAGATGCCGTTTTCTCACAGATGGTACGCAGCACATCTGTATGTTGCAATGTATGTTCTTCTCTTACTCCTTTAAGACTGCAAGTACGTTTGCTACGTTTTTGAGCTACTAAGGTTGATGATGATGCTATAAAGCACGTGGTGAAAATCGCGAGTGACAGGACAACGTATAAATGTCCTTTTACCTCACTGATGTAGTTAACTATTACAAGGGTGTGAATCAAATAATGCGCAAGCTCATTTATCATGCAATATGCAAATGGATGATAATAAACACAAATCATTCAGCCTAAGTAAGCACAAAACTGAATGGCTGGTGACATCTCAAATATTAACACCGAGCAGTTACTTGACCAACATACTGAATATGATACTGAATAAACGATCATATGAAAATCAGGTTTAAAATACTGGTTGAGCTCCGTATAAACAAACTCATTGACATGTGTTGTTTTTAAGTACTTTCAGTTTATTTGAATACTGTTTTGTGTGTGTGGATTTGTGTGTAGTAAATTATATATTTTTTTATGTATGGTACCTCTTGACTCTTAACACTAAATGCCTGAAAGTAAAGCAAAAATGGCCACACATCAACTTACTGCCGCACAAGGCTAGTGGGCAATATAGGTTACATATCATTTCAGTCAGAGTTAAGTTAGCTGTTGTGATCTTTTGGCAAGTTTACTTCCGTAGGTTGCCATTACTTTCTAAACGACCGGCACCAATACCATTTCGTAAGAAAAACGCAAGGTGGGTTTGCTGCCAAATCACCAGCAGCTGTGTTTCAAACGCGGGTATACGGGATTACGAACTGCGTCCGTAACCCCCTTCGTAAAGAAGCTCAATCAGAGTATCTTCATCTATTTTAATCTTACCATGTAGATTCCATATATGACATATGTTTAAAATCCATGTTCGTTAATAATTGTATCTAGTTTATTTCGGACGGTATATTTACTTGTAGTAGTTAATATTATCCATTCGCCTAGCTAACCAAATATATCTGGGTATTAAAGGGAAAAATACTGCCAGGATTTTAACTCTTCTCCAATAGGACACCCTGATGTGCACCGCACCGCATTATTGTTCTTTCACCTAGATATGATTCTTGACTAATTCCTGTGTGCGAAACAATTCAACTGCTGTTGTTTTTGTCCATCAAGAATGATGATGACCATTCATTTCATCCAGTGGGGTTTAAAGTATGGAACTGTGAGTTCTAAGATGGCTGATAAGGCCTATTTTGGCTCGAAATGATTTTTGACAATGTGTGCAACGAATGCTTGACGTTCCAGGAGGGGGAGCTCCTGCGGTGGTTTTTCGGTCCAGCCTTTTCTTCACAGCTCTTGCAGTCCAGGTTAATTCACAAGTAACTGCAACCTTGCGTAATGATGTGCGCCACGAATTTCGGTATTTGGCATCAGTCTCCCGAGTGTCATGATTAATTCCAAAAGCTTTCAGTGAGAACTTCAGAGTGTCTTTAAAGCGTCTCATGTGGCCGCCTTAGGAGTGATTACCACACGTAGCTCGCAGTAAAAAAATTCGTTTAGGGAGTCTGTGATGTGGCATGCGAGTCACGTTACCAGCCCAGCGAATCTGATTCTTCATTAGTAGAGTATGGATTCTTGGCATGGACGCTCTTTCTAGGATTTACTTGTCTAAGATCTTGTCTTGCCATTTAATCTTCAATCGCTTCTTAAAGCAGACTATGTGGAAGTGGTTTAATTTCTTAGCGTGTCGCTGATAAACAGTCCATGTTTCACAAGCATATAGCAGTGTGGATAATACGATTGCTTTGTAGACTTTCAGCTTTGTTTTCAACCATTCAACATATTCCAGGTAAATGAACAATCCTACGATTGGTTGCTAAGACAACAAAATTAACATCGAATGATTGTATATTTTCTCTCTCGCTAGAACACATTTTACTGGCTTCTTATTCTCAGAAATGTCGCATTCAACAAAACAAAACAAACTAAAGCCGAAACGGACGCACATTGACAAGCTTGGTTAAGACACGAGCAGTTAACGAAGAGTACTTAAGTTTAAATCTCCTTGAATAGCGCTCTATCAAATATGCATAGATATGAAAATGCATATTTATTTTATGGGTCGCTATATTCGACTGGATATGTATGCCATGACCCGAAAACAGCTCTGTAAAGAGTTAAGAGTTATTGTCAGAAGAAAACGACTGTAATAAGAGACATTAAAAAAACCAGACAGAGTAAATAAGAAGTAACTAGTTAGTGACTTAGAAACAGCTCAGTAGAGACTGAATCATGAAATTAATATGAACTGTAATCAGCCCGCATGAGGCGAGATCAAGGACGATCATGTGACGAGGCCGACTTCGGAGCCAACACGGCTTGAAGGTTAACAGGCCGAGGAAACTTGTGAGAGTAAGACCACTGCTACAGCAGCAAACATTGTGTGTGTGGGTGGGTGGGTGCGTGGGTGCGTGTGTGTGCGTGTGTGTGCGTGTCTGTGTGTGTGTGTGTGTGTGTGAGTGTTTCTGAACAACATTGAAGAATACGTTAGATGGATCGGCTTAGTCAACTATGAACGATTTTTTTTTCAAACCAGAGTATCCCTTTGTCGATAGTATGACTGAGAGTCCCGTCAACTAGATAATAGTCAAACTTGTGTGTAAACATTCAATCGATCGATAAAAGGGAAGTCAGCATGGCAGATGTGTATTTGTCAGGACACAGCAAGTGGTGCTCTATTTTGAATTATAGACATTGTGAGTTGACAGTGAGAGAATGGCGTTTCACGCTCTTGACGAAAGACTTCGTAGTCAAATAGCCATGCATGTTAACACGATAACAACTAGACAACCTCACAGTTAGTGAGACGTGACGTTCATGGTACTTGACATTTGTTTTATCGTTGATCTATAATAACATCTAGAAGTGGACTTGGACGCAAGTGTTGCTCAGTCATCTCATCTCACTGTGTCGTCACTAACATTGAAATTTGTTATTTATGATAAAACGAGCCAAATAAGAACATGGCATTGTAGAGCACCGCAAGTAAGGTACTTGCTTTAACTTCCTAATAATTGCGTTTGTGCTCACCTCAAACAGCGTTGTGGATTTTGCAATTGCCTTAGTATGTTCAGGGTCTCTTCTGACTAACAACACATTCTTAATACTCTCATGAAACGTGATGCGTTTGTGTAGGTGGCAACAAGGAAAGCTGAAACATAATTAGCGGTATCCCAGTGGTCCTCAGGCTGGATTATCCGTGCAAACATTATTAAACTCCGTACTTAGCATTGATCAGTCGCATTTATGTGAAGTATGCTTAGCAAGTCGGTCTTCTTGGCAATGGTGTTGCGGACGTTGTTCGTAATTCCGCTTACCTGCGTTCGAAACATTGCTGCGACCGATTTGGCAGCAGACCGTGTTGCGCGGGGTTTTAACATGTTGGAATGGCAGTCGGTGGTTCAGAAAACAATGGCAAACTACTGAATGTAAACTTGCCAAGACATCAAAAACAGCAGTAAGCTGCTTATGTTGACAGCGGTGTCCTGTAAATCAATCAATCATGTGCCATGCAGGAAAGCGTGGGCGGTCATGACTCGCCATTTCACTCGATCACCAGTGTCGTGGATCAGCTCAGTGTTCCTGTCCCATCCATGCCATGTGGCAAAGCCATCCAGGTATTTTCCTCTCGGTCTTCCTCTTGGTCTGTTCCCCTCGATCCTGCCAGTTGTCACTAAGTTCTCCAATCCATTTCTTCTCATAACATGACCAAAAAATTTTGACTGTCTGCGTCTAATTTCTCTAATCAGTTTACGATGTTCATTTGTCTCCTGTAGTACTTGGTCATTGTTTTTTCTGTCTGTCCATGGTATTCTTTGCATTTTCCTCAGAAACCACATTTCTGCAGCCATCAGATGCTTTTCAGCTTGACTGCTCATTGTCCAAGTTTCACATCCATACAAAAGAACAGGCTCTATGTATCCCCTCAACACTCTTTTTCTCGTTTCAATTGACATCTTTTTATTGGTCAGAATGTTTTTCATCTTGCTAAAGGCTACTTTCGCCATGGCGATTCTTGTTCTAATCTCTTCAAGGCATCTCCCATCAGATGTTATAACTGTTCCAAGATAATTGTACCGATTCACTTGTTGAAGAATATTTCCATTTACTTGTATATTACATTGTGGCACTTCTTCCTTCCTACTGACGACCATAACCTGAGTCTTTTTACAATTTAATTCTAACCCCAGTTGCTCACTGTGTACAACAACCGCATCTACTAATTGTTGCAGGTCCTGCGCATTGTCTGCAATTAATACTGTATCATCTGCATATCTAATGTTAGTTGATGTTTCGTCCTCCAATGCTGATTCCATTTATATCCTCTACATTTCTGAAAATATTTTCACTGTACAGGGAAAAAAGATCTGGAGACATCACACATCCCTGCCTAACACCTCTCTTAATTAGGCTGATACTGTCCTACTTCATTATCAATCCTTATTGCAGCTTGTTGTTTCCAATATATGTTTTTTATAAGTCTAATGTCTTTCCCATCAATTTGTAGATCTGCAAGCATATCCACCATGCTGACATGTCTAACGCTATCAAAAGCCTTTGTATAGTCAATAAAGCAAAGATGTATATCCTTGTTTACTTCTATAGCACGTTCAATAACTGTTCGCAGCATATACACAGCATTTACTGTACCCTTTCCTTCTACAAACCCGCATTGTTCTTCCCCTATTTCAGGTTGTATCTTCTTCCTCATTCTTTGCATGATAATTATTAGCAAAATCTTTGTGATGTGACTCATTATACTAATTGTTCTATGTTGATCACATTCCAAGGTTCCTGATTTCTTTGGGATTGCAATAAATATAGAGTTACATAATTCAGGAGGTATATCTCCAGTATCATATAATGTGTTCAGCAGTCTGGTGACTTGATCTAGTCCAAATTCTTCTAAAGCTTTAATCATTTCTGTTGTGACGTTATCTGCACCGGGGGCCTTGCCAGCTTTCATATGCTTGAGAACATTTCGAACCTCCATCTCCAAAATTGGCGGTCCTTCATTATTAAATCTAATATCATACTCTTCGTCTCTGTTATCATCATACAGGTGTTTCACATAATCTGTCCATACCTGTAGAATCTGGTCTTTTTCTATTATCATTTTGCCATCTTCAGTTTCTAGACACCCTGTTGATGTACTTGTTCTTTTATTAGTAAGTTCCTGAATTCTTTTGTGCACTAATTTGGTATTTTGACTGTTGTGTTGGCTTTCAATTTCTAAGCACTTTTCCTCAAGCCATGCTTCTTTTGCCTCCTTACATAATGTTCTGACTTGTCTGTGAATTACTTCATATTTGACAGAATTATTTTTGTTGAGTCTTATGGTTTCCATGACATGTAAAATTTCTTCAGTCATCCATTTCTTACGACCCACCTTCTTTAATTTTGGAATAGTTGTTTCTGCAGCCACATTGATTGAATTCTTCAACGTTTCCCATTGATCATCCACATCCTGGAATAGAATCTCTAGATCAGACAAAATTTCAAATCTGTTCTGTACTTCTATGTTGAATTTGTTTTGTATTTCCTTGTCATTACTCAATGTACACAAATCATATTTAGTGTTTCCTGTTATATACTTGACTTTCTTCAACTTTATCCTCAATGTTCCTGTGAGTAATCTGTGGTCACTATAACAATCAGCACTGGGAACTGTTTTTGCTATTGTTAATGCGTTTCTAAATCTTCTGCTAATGAGAATGTAGTCAATCTGGTTTCTAATCCTGCTATCAGGACTCCTCCATGTCCATAATCTTCTAGGGTGTTGTTTGAACCAGGTGTTTCCTACAATCATTTCCTGTTCTTTTGCCCACTCTACGAGTCTGTATTCTCTTTCATTTCTCTCTCCTAAACCATAGTTTCCTACTGTGTATCTATCCCCTTGATTTCCTACTTTTGCATTGAAGTCCCCTATTATGATGTTTATTTCTGAATTTTTACATTTCTTTAAGGCAGACTCTATGTCATTATAAAATTCTTCTACACTATCTTCACTGGATTCTCCTGTTGGGGCATATACTTGAATAATATTTATGCTAAAAGGTCTGCCACTTAATTTAACTAGTAGAACTCTGTCCGACACGGCCCAATATCCTTGAATAGATGTTGATGTTTTCCGGTCCAGAATAATTGCCACTCCCCTATGACGATCTTCACCTCCAGAATAAATAATCTTGAAGTCTTCTTCTATCTTGATGCCTGCTCCTGTCCATGTCGTTTCGCACATACCTAAAATATTAATTGTTTCCCTTTCAATTTCTTGTATTATGTTCTCTAATTTTCCGTCGTTGTTTAACGTCCTAACTTTCCAAGTTGCTAATTTTAACTAACTAACTGGTCTACTACTAGCGAGGTTTCTAAAGGCAGCCGCACTGCTGGGCTCGACATAGCCCATTCTAAGATATTGCCAACATTTGAAGCTATTTGTGGGACATCCCGAATATCCGCACCCCCTATAGCTGCTTGTTCCTGTGTCAGAGCTCTATCAGTCTGCTCGAGGACGGTGACAGCCTTTGGTGGTATTCTGTCCACAAACCCCAATGCAAGTCTGGTACTCGATTTCAGGCTACATAAAGCTAACGGCATGCCATTATCATACCGTGTAATCCTTTCTTCCCCAACATAGAGCGCGTTCCTGAGACGCAACCTAATTTTTGTATAATCCATGCCAGTTATGGTCTCACACCCTCACTTCAAGGCCACTCTTCTAAAATAGTCAGTAATTGCGCTGTTTTCTAGGTCCACCTGTAAATTGCGGGGTGAGTCCACTTGTAACCTGGGGAGTGGATCCCCCTGTGACTCCTCAGACCACTCGGCATTAACAGTGCGAGGATTATCGATATCAAAGTCGTTGATGAAGCTTGTCTCTTCCTCGCCCGTTTCAGGCGGCGCCTCATCGCTATCGAAATCGGTCAATTCAACTCTTTGCATATGAGATATTGTTACAAAGCAACAACAATAATTAACTAGCCATGTCTTCAAGTGCATATGGTTGTAAGCTTAACCCTTACCGCCGCCTCCGGAAGCCGCTCGGTGTGAAAGGTTTGCGGCAATCGATCATCGTGATCAACAATCCATCTACGACCGGCCCGAAGCAGCAGCTACTAGTTCGTTACCCAAATCATGGTGCACACGATGTTATCGTACTTGCGTTGGTGCGGCTGGCATTCAATGTCGCCCTCAGCTCCCCTGATGTCAACTCGACGACAGTCCAGAACCTCGGCCGAGCGCTGGTTTAAAAGCTGACCGTCAGGGGCTTGGGCAATGCAGTCTTCTCTCTTGTGGACAGTGACGTCTACAGCGTCTATCTGGATCTTTGGAAGAGTCGATCGGGGAAGTCGAGCACTGTGTATCAAGGCAGCGATACAAGCACCGACATGAAAGTGACCAAGCCACGTATTGGCGCATCGGCGGATGCTATCGTTCTGCCCCCCTCCCCCCCCCCCCCCCCGGTGCGGTAGACGTGGCCATCGCGAAGGCCTACCAAAAAAGTACTACATATAACTATACTTGAAGCTGCTTGAAACGCATGCGCCCTTCTACCAATCTGCTCTTAGTGATCGGCTGGAGATTGAGTTGACTTTTAACGACGCTTCCCGCGTGATTCGCGCAGTTGATGAAGATGCTGGCAATTCCACGTATTCTCTAGAAAAGATATGTCTCGAGTACGAAGTAGTCACTGAGCCCACGTTGGCCCGGCAAATTCGGAGCATGTTTGAAAACAGTATGGTGGTGTTATACGAGCGGGTCCTACGGCATAGACGGATCCCTCAGAAAAAAGAGGACTCGATATGGGACATCAATCTGAACACGCTCTGTAAGTCTCTGAAAGGCATTCTCGTATTATGGGAGGATCACGCCAACCACAAATATTTTGCACACCAAACAGTTGTTTTATAACCCACAGATCACCAAAGTTGAAGTCATTGTGGAAGGACAAGCCAATCAGCTATTTGCGAACGGATTAGCGCCACACCAGCTCCGGGACGAAGCTATGAATTTTTCGCAGGTGGACTCAAAAGACACCCTGAGACAAGCGCAGTGGCCAAAGAGCTAGGATTGTTCGATGTCAGTCTAGGGGAGTACTTGACAACAAAATTCTGCTTGTGGCTGGACTTCCGGACCTCCGACGATGACCATCTTCACGGCAGCGACCGGCGTGTAGAGAACGTCTCTGAGGACATCACTCTCTCAGATCACGAAAGAGAGTTGAAACCGCGGGGCCACTGTACTGCTACGTTTATTTGGATTATGGTCGGACCGCTGAACATTGACACCGGGAGATTATTTAGTGCTATTTATTAATGGAGTTCCCGCTTAAGCCACACTCGGCCATTATCACGGGCCCCACATCGTGTGGTAAAACAGAATTCATTCTCGACCTACTGGAACGCCCGTACAGAGGTGTTTTTGAGCATATTGTCATTGCTTGCCCTACGGTACGATACATTCGAAACATACCGGGCCCGGCCGTGGGTGTGGTCAGATCCCGAGGTCTTTATTTTTCACCCCGGTGATCGGCTGCTCAAATGGCTAGAGGCCTACTGTAAAATGTTTCAGGGGACGCCGACGTTATACATCATTCATGACTGCAGCGCAGAGGACGCTATTGCTCAGAAGAGGACTATGTTGGCTTATCTAGCTTTTAGCGGGCTACATGCCTAGCAAAGACTGTGGGTTAAAACCCAGAAGTACAACACCTTTGCGAGGCCTCAGGGGGCAGACGCAGTGGGTGGCGCTCTTCCATTCCAAGGATAATGATAGCTTTAAAGACTGCCTGGACGAGAACTACGTCATCCACTCTCGAGAGGAACGTGATGGTGTGCGAAAGCAACTAGAAGCTAATGAGTTCTCAAAGCTGGTACTGCGAATCAAGTTCCCGTTTTCTTATAAAATTCTCAAAGCTGGTGAGATTTGTTAGATACATATACTAAGCATATGTTAAGCATCAGCTAAGCACCACTTAAGCATGTATGAAGCAGTGCTTTGTTACTCTGTAACAGCCTTAGATGTATTACAACTGATATGCAGACCTGGGTTGATATGCAGATATGGGCAGACCTGGGTATTTCAGCTTCTCAGGTGTGTCGAGCCACTCATACTTCAGCCACGACTTGGTCGCCGTGCAGACATAGGCTCCCACTCATACATCGTACGTGGTGTCGGGGGCTAGGTAGTGTAAAATAACAAGGAACTTGAACTCGGGTGTGACGATGAACATTGTCTTTGTCCCTTGTGCGGCCACGTTGGTCTTCCGACAGGTGCCTGCGAGCTCCGCTACGATGTGTCCCATGATAAGGTTTAGGTCGTACCGGCCAGAGTTGAAGTCCAACACAGGGACTTGCCCACACCACTCACGCATTATCTTCTGCAGTTGTGGGTGCAGCTTGTCCACGTCTTCCGGGAGGTAACGTGCTTCCATCTCGGCTGGTATCGCTGTTGCGTGCCGACGCAGGTCCGCCATGAAGCTGGCTATCAAGGCCTTTGGGTCTGGGTTGCTCAGGTGGGTCGACTGTTCCTCAGCGGTGACCCCCACTTAAACAGATATCGGAATCTGGTGTCTCTCATAGGTGAGGTCGGGGTAGGGCGCTGGGCTTGAGCCTTGTCGTGCAACGCCTCAAAGCTATAAATGATCGCATGGGTGTAGACCACCGTCTGCACCTGAGGCGTTAGGGCGCGAGACAGAGGTGGCCGCTCACACTCCCATACTACTACCAGACTGTATCCAGCGGCCCTTATTTTCTCTCCACTGCGGCGGGTTTTCTGATACAGCTCGTAGGCGTTGGCGCTGATTGCAATGCTGACACTCTTAGCGCTGTGCTAGATTTGACAGGTAGGTTATCATGAAAGCGTGGTTGTCATGAATCTCGATCGTCATCGTCTTGGTACCGACTTACCAACCGCCACACCCCCCTCTTCCGTTGGCTTGTAGACGCGAATCCCTAACTTCAACCTCTCCTCAACCGCTTTTAACGAATCCAGGCCTGGCTTGTCTGGGGTGTCGGTGCCCCACACCCTTTGCGCCAGCTCCCGGGCTGCGGTGGTGCAGGGTTGTGGCCTCTTGCCATAGTGGATGGCTAGGCATCGAAACAGGCAGAGGTTTTCGTTATATGTGTCCAACGCGAACAACCCTTGCTTGTGCCACAGCCAGTCCGGCAGTCGCCATACCCCTAAAAGAACCTGGGGAGTGAAAATCGCCTTCACTTCGACTTGCACCCACCTTAAAAAGATCCACTTGGTGTTGGGGCGGTCGATTTGGTTGGTGTCGAAGCGGGTCTCATCATGATCTGCCAGCCACTCTGCGGCTGTTGCAGTGTGGTTTATCAACTCACGTTTCCCACCTAGGTTTTTGTGGTACAACATGACGTCTCTGTTTTCAATGTTTCGAATTCGGTAGGTGTATGCGAACCGCAGATAGAAGGCTGACCTCAAGGCCTCGATGTGGGGCACGAGCTTTTCTACGATCGGACCGTCTAGCCCTCAGAAGAGCTTCCATGTGATTGTTCACCTACTCCCATCTTCACTATACTTTGGGATTACCTCCTCTAGGAGTTGGGGACCACGCTGGCCGAGTCGGGCGAGTGGCTCCGCACTTAGATAGCGCCATTGGCGCCTTCTTGAGTTGGCGTATAACACGGCGAAGCGTTGTAACCGGTGCGCTCGGGCACGGGCGGGGCGTATTTACGCGCTCGCAGGACTGCGGTGACCACGTCTTCCAACCGCCCAGCTTTCCGCTAGTGCTGCGCTGCGTCCTTGACTTTCACTCCCCCCCCCTCCCCCGAAGAGCTGGATACCGCCCGATGGTGGCGGCCCTCTCTAGTCGGGTGGCGCGGACTGCGTCTCTCGCCTCAGCTATCTCCCGGGCAAGGACGACCTTATGGCGGTGGCTGTATGGCATCCCATACTGGCGAGCTTGCGTTTGCAACTGTTTTATGGTGATCATGACTACTGCTGGACTCGTACCGTCAACACTCCACTTCTCTCTAAATAGACATTTCTGTTGCTGGAATTTAAATATTTATTTTCTTCAGGCGCCTCCATTCACAGAGGACCGGACACTCCTGCTGGTATCGCAGTTTGTTGTATTTAATGTTGGCTCCGCACGTCCGGCAGAGGGCTTGGGTGGTTTTCACCCAGACGCCGCAGCTTGTACAGGCGACTGTGCCTCCCCCTTTTTGAGACGCGCATTGAGCTTCCGGCAGTATTCCCCCCTACACCGCCGCTTACACTGGCGAGTGGTCCCCAACAGTAGCCAACAGGTGCGAACCCCTATATCTTATACATCTTTAATACCAAAATAATATATCTGAATGATACTACCGCAGAGGGCTGGTACTGGCTATGAGAAATATATCGAAGTCAGAATTAAACTACCGAGGCTCGCCTTTCTTGCTGGGGTCGCTTCTAACCCCTATTCGAGCCCTTAGGGGTGCAAATTGGGGTCGGTTCGAACCCCTATTCGAGCCCTTAGGGGTGCGAATCGGCTCAACGTACGAGTGCGGGGTGGTATCATTCGTGTGACTCCGGATATACTACTACTGTTCTTCGTGGTCTACAGATATATCTTGTTTATTTCCCTTACTTTTAAGTTTTAAAGCATTTCGGAATTATTCATTGTTTATGTTGTCGTGTCCTTATGCAAAGGATTGCTGTAAGTAAATTATTGGTTTTACATATGTTATTACGCTGCCAGCAGTATACCAGTGTAGGAGTTAATGAATGAGGTGTAAGCTGGAATCAACAGACAATATCTGCCGAATGCATCAAGAGACAATCCAACTCCATTATCTTTGAGTGGTGTTTATTGAGCTCTCTTGACAATTACAGGCATCCTCAGCACAATACATGATAATGAAGATATCAACAGAGGTCCGCGCCAACACACATTCCAGATGACAACCCTTGTGACCTCTCACTACGATCGATCGGTGGTAAATAACTGTTCACTACCCCGTCGTCACAGCACGACATTCCCTAGCTACCCCCCAGCAGGGTGCTCACCCGTGCGTTGCTGAATATTATAATATTCTCGTTGCACACCAGCCAACACTCCCCTATATAAGACACTCTGTTATATTGTCTTCCATTCTTACTTTGTCTAATGACCATTGCAAGGTATTGTACTTATTAGAAACTGCCTTTAGATTCTAAAATTGTGAGATGTCCTTTTTCATTCGAGGAGGGAATTTAATTCCCATTAATGCATTGTCCAAGAGAAATACGTAACTTCAGCAAATATAAAGCTCAAAGAGTGCATTCATTACAATTATCGTCATTCATTAACTGAAAGTCTTAAACAGCAGATACTAGAAACTGTATGTTGCACTCGCTTAATGTGGTCCAAAAATATAAGAGTTGCATGTGCTGTATTAAGTGGCTGCTTGTGTATCTGAGATGACATTCATAAGGCAGAACGTGAAGGGTTGTGTTGTAAAAGCAAGTATGTGATCATACATGATAGACTATTGGGTGTTCACCCATTGAAGATTCTTACCATCACTTTTAAGTATGACACTTGTTTCTTCTGTTGGGAGACTCGTGTTCAAATCCTCTGTAAAATTATGGATTTGTTTCTGTCGGAGGGGGGAACGAGGGGGGGGGGCGGTAGAGGAAACCCTAATCTGCACAGTTCGCAGCCACTGCCTTAGCAAGTCGACCTAAATACCTTATGTTCAAGACGCGCTCCTGTCCTACAACGCAAGATACTACAGGCATTAATGACAGTTGTTTACAATAAAATATGTCAAGCCTTGTAGATATCTACAGTATAGGTTTGCGTTCGTGTTTAAAATGTCGAGTAATATTCATGTTACTGTTCACTTGCTTCCAGAGTACGCATTTGCAACTGTATCCTTCCGTACAATTGGCTGTAGTCTTGGATGTGATCACAGATTGAACGTATGCTATCTTTCCAATAACTACATGCTCGAAATGCATGCCTTAGCTTGCTATAATAACATGAAGACAATCTGGATAATTTAACGGCTCCCATTGTCGTCATCATTATCACCATGTGTCCTGCCAAACTAATGTAGCATTCATGTCTCTCCAGAGATCTCGTCTCGTTGTATTCTGGATCAACACTGCTGGTCATTTTCCTCCAAGCCACTGTCTCATCCCAAACAGCATAATTTGTCTCGGTCTGCCTCTGCCTCTTTGCACACTGATCTTTCCAGTCACCATGAGGTTTCCAAACGCATCTCTTCTCATCGCATGACCAAGGAAAACTGCTTGCCTTATATTACAAGTGTATCTAATGTCTCAGTTTAAAACAATGTCGTAAGAATGCTACTCTTTTGCTAGAAGTACCTAGGTTTTAAACGCCGCTGGAATCACTCAGTCTTCATTTTTATTTCTCCTGTGGATATACGATCTTCATCAAACATTATTACTGTGGCTGTATAACATTATGTTGATTTTTCTAAACATTACAAGACACACAACTGGAAAAGAGTTCCCTGAAAGTTTGTCTATATTTTGTACTCATTTTAAAGTACAAGAAAATATTGACACTGGAGTTAATATTCTCCATTAAGAGACCAAATGTCCATACACTGTAGTAAAGATTGTAGTACCTACCTGCCACCGAGAACTGCGGTACAAACATGGTAGTTAGAAACAACATCACAGACGGAGTGTAACAAATGATTAAAATGCTGGCGATTAACACAACCATGGATATCGTGGCCCTGTCTTTGCTCGACATAGACTCTACCTTCTCTGAATGTATGTTTACCGTACTACGCCAGGCATTTTTCTTTCCAAGTTTGAGTATTAAAACTATTGTAAATACAACAACAGCTAGAAAAGACACAACCCCGAAACTAGCATGAAGAACGTACACTGCAGCTTCAGCTTCTTCTTTGTGTTCTCGAAATGCCAGAGCCAGCAGAGATTTATTCTTCTCTGGGTAGAATTTCCAGTCAATGTACAGTGTAGCGTAGAACGGTGCAACTGAAATTGCCGTCAGGATATAAATACCTAGGATAATTAATGTGGTTCTCTTTGGTGTGATCATCTGTTTGACGTGAAGTGGGAAAGCGATGCAGACATATCTCTCAACTGTTATATAGACAGTAATGAAACAGGTAATCTTGGCAAATACTTCTCTTTTCACCGCTGTTGTTATAAACTGGACCTCTGTGTACATCATCGGAAGGTCCAAATTCACAAACAGCGGGTTCACGAATACGTTAAATAACTGCTGTAGGACCAGACTCGCCAGATCTGAGATAGCCAGTGAGAAGAAACTAATATTGATGGTCGTGTTCAGACCTTGTCTATAAAATATAATAATATTAACAATATTAGTGATTGTTCCAAATAGACTAATAATTCCACAGAAAAAGACATAGTTTATCACAGCGAATACGTATTTCTGACTTTCTGTGAGAATGTCCGTCGTGTAAGTTATCGTTGTTATATCACGGCATTTCTTCTCCACTAGTCTTGCGTATGATGCATTAGATAAGTGCATTGTATAGTGTACTGCCTACTTACTTCTGTGCCAGACCAACGAGCCCTTGAGACTATGACTTGCTTGTTGTTGCCATGGTGACATATGTGTCAATTTATTTGCCTAAATAAGATATATATTTAGTGGTATATTATAAGAAGAGTACACCAGTCAGCACGACAATACAGCTGGTAATCTCAGCCACACTTACAATCCAAAGAATGCTCGCCAAGTGTTTAACTGTACCGATTATTGGAAGAGAACGTCGCAATTATTGATTGTCGCAAGAAGGGTGCACAAACTGTATGTATAATCCAAGTTAATATCAGACAAATGACCTCAAATTGTGTAAGTGTTGTGTTATTCGAATGTTTCGTAATTGCGCTGCTAATGAATATGTAACTATTTCCCTTTATAATTTTACCAGTGAGTTTATTGCTAATTAAACTAAATAGTTTCCTAAGTTTACCGAAACCAGAAAGTAAATTACAGCTATAGCAAATCGAAATCTTCGCACTGACTAATATGCGAATATAATTGCTGGGAAGAAGAATAATTGGTTTTAAATTTGTACATCAATGTGGCGTACTTAAAATCTATTCATTGTGTGGTTGTGCTACGTTTGTCTATGATTATCCATATATTACTGTGTGTACTGCAATATATGGCATACATTCTAATCTTTCACTATTAAACTAACGCTACACTTACACAGTTGATGTCTTTTTGTATATGTCATTGTCCGTTGTCTTGAAAGTCCTCTAATGTTGCCATCCGTGTCCATAACTATAACATGAAATCCACCATCTCCATATCATTTACCTTACCGTCATAGTATCATAGAATATTACTGTTCCGAGATAATTGTACCTGCTCACTTGTTGAAGAATATTCCCAATTACTTGTAATATACAATATTGAATATTCTTCAAGAAGTGAGCAGGTACAATTATCTCGGAACAGTAATAACATCTGATGGGAGATGCCTTGAAGAGATTAGAACAAGAATCGCCATGGCAAAAGTAGCCGTTAGCAAGATGAAAAACATATTGACCAATAAAAAGATGTCAATTGAAACGAGAAAAAGAGTGTTGAGATGCTACATTGAACCTGTACTTTTGTATGGATGTGAAGCGTGGACAATGAGTAGTCAGGCTGAAAAACATCTGATGGCTGTAGAGATGTGGTTTCTGAGGAAAATGCAAAGAATACCATGGACAGCCAGAAAGACCAATGAACAAGTCCTTCAAGAAACAAATGAAGATCGTAAATTGATTAGAGAAATTAGACGTAGACAGTCAAAATTTTTTTGGGCATGTTATGAGAAGAAATAGATTGGAGAATTTGGTGACAACTGGTAAGATCGAGGGGAACAGACCAAGGGGAAGACCTAGAAGCAAATACCTGGATGGCTTGGCCTTGTGGCATGGTCGAGACGAAACACGGAGCTGATCCACGACTCTGGTGATCGAGTGAGATGGCAGAACATGACCGCCCACGCTTACCGGCATGGCACATGATGGATGGATGGATCATAGAATGTTATATAATTCATCAAAATGTTGGTATTTTTCATTATTGTCATTATTGTCATATTGTCATATTTACACCTAGTTAACAATCTAGCACCCAGTAATCATATGAGTACGATTTGCTGAATGCTGACCCAAGGGCTTCCTGAATATACCGAAGCGGTGTGTATTGAATTCTGCAGGTTTGGCTGGCAGGAATCAACTGTGATTACAGCAGTGTGACGTGCGATTACAAATGGTCTATTTCCTGATGTGTGCATGTTTTTAAACAGCTGAGCAACTTTATTTAAGCCAAGCTGCTAGTTTTCTGCAGTTATCATTCTATATGCAAATCATGGCACTCTTCCGATTGACGGGTCTAAATAGTTCCGCAGTGAATAAGTCAGGGGTTAAGGGTTAGGGTTAGTGTTAAACTAACCCTGACCCTAACCCTTAACCCTAACTTATTCACTGCTGAACTATTTAGACCCGTCAATCGGAAGAGTGCCCAAATCATTTTCTACGTCACCCTCTTCTAATTAATTTTCTAGTTTTATGTGTTCTTTCATTCTTTGTTCCTTTCTGTCTTTCGTTCCTTTTGCAAGGATTACAACAGTGGACATATATCCTAAGCGTGGGAAGACAGGTCAGAGTAAATACAATTGACCGCAACAGTAATAACAAACACACGGGTGATGATCATACATACAAGAGAGATCACAAAGAGTTGCGTTGGTAAGGAGCATCTAGAAACTAGACATATTAAAGGTTATCATGGTGACGCTGATGACCAGTAGTGCATGTAGGAACAAGCGAAAGAACGAACTAATGCACTTTATTTTAAAAGGGTTTCAAGAACGGTGTAGTAGTGACATGGTGATTAGTGAACTTCTCTGACACTTCAGTGGTTGAGGTTCAATCCCCAGAAGAAGAAGCTTTATTTTTTATTATTCGAAAAATGCGGATATGGGTCGGTCCAGCTTCATAATCAATTATTGGTGCACTGCCATTTTCAGAACTCTCTTGGAATTCGTTGGCAAAGAAAGGTGACGAGAATCGGAACTGCTCTACCTATCTCATATGTCACAGCCTACAATTTTATGACGCATAGAATTCACACCCCAACAACAGTATATGCCATGTCACTTCTTTTACATTACATTAAAATTAAAATTAAGTATACTTAGATAAAATTAAGGTGTGGGCGCACAGGTCATTGTAACATACTTAGTTCTTAGTTCTCTCGTTTCATTCATTATTTCATACTCACATCACTTATAACTCTAACCTTAAACAACAACACCGATGGGCAATATATAGACACCAGTTACTACATGACCAGTTCAAAATAATTAGATCTATATTAATAGGAATTAGCCTCTGGGGACTAAACCTTAGACCAAATAGATGACTGTTTAATATACTCAAACTAATTTATGGGGACACTTAATATGCACATAGTTACTGTTCAAATAGCTAACAATTTTATATGTCTGGGTTGGTGATATTTTATCTGCAGTGGTAGATTGTTCTAGAGTTGAGATGAGGCGTACAATAAGCTAGCCACTTTAGTAACATTTTCTAAATTGCTTTTTAATAGGGCTGCGGAAATTATCGATTAATTAATCGATTAATCTTTAATTTTTATTAACTATTAAATTTTTTTAACGATTAATCGAGAACCTTTCTCCCATCACTTATACAAATGAACCGGAAGTCTAAAAGTTACAACATGGCAGTGGAGAAATACAAACAAATTTCCGGACGATTACATGAACATTTTGGTTTTAAAGTATTGACAGGATGGAAATATTGAAAATGCTGAAAAGGTTTATTGCGTTCATCGTGACACATCGTTTGCCTACCATGGTTCTAACACCTCGCTTACTTACCACCTCCAAAACAAACATCCATTACAGTATCAGAAACTTCAGGTGAGTCGGTCTATTGCAGCATCGTCATTTACTTCGATGCAGGATAATTTGAATCACTTTTGTCGTTGGTCTGATAGTCCAGTGAGTGTTGCATTACAATATGATATTCAAGCATCACTTGCTACCTGGGTTGCTACTAGTAGCAGACCAATATCAATAGTAGATGACGATGACCTTCAACAAATGCTGGATAAGAACCTTCCATTTTCAGAACTCTCTTGGAATTCGTTGGCAAAGAAAGGTGACGAGAATCGGAACTGCTCTACCTATCTCATATGTCACAGCCTACAATTTTATGACGCATAGAATTCACACCCTGTCGTGTCCTCCTTTACAGTGTCGTCCCTGGAGTGAAGAGAGCCGACACCCACATTATAATATTTTTTCCCTCTCAATATTCTGGAGAATCCACCAGCTTCCGTCCAACACACTCCATCAGCCTATGGACACCTTTTCCTATCACTCTCTCACGTGCCCCATTCCCCCCCTCCCTAAAAATTAATAAAGATAATTTATTAAAAGAAAAAGTGTAAAACGTAATGATGACCACAACCCAGTC
>JACEFZ010002725.1:0-218505 GCA_014155875.1 Cepaea nemoralis
TTCAGGGAAGGGGCCCAAACAGGGCCGGGGGCCCCTTTAGAGGGACTCAATAGATTAATAGATTAAACCCATGTGTATTTGGGGTTTATAGACTTATGCTAGATAGTTTGCTAGGATGTTTGTGATAACTATGTGTGATGATGTTAAATCTCTGTGATATGCAACACAGCGCGGGATTGTTAACCCACTGCGCCAATGCACTGTATAGTGAACTACAATAAATGTTAGATATTATATTTAACGGAGTTATTGTTGCCTGTGTGAACCCGAGCTCAGATACCTAGACATGAGCAAGACGATGACACCGACTAATGGTGTATTTATATCTCTCTATAATTCTAGTGGTGTATTTATATCTCTTTACCAGTCTAGTGGTTTATTTATATATCTCTACCCGTCTATTAGTGTATTTATATCTCTCTATTCGTCTAGTTGTGTATTTATATCTCTCTCTCGTCTAGTGGTGTATTTATCTATCTCTACCCGTCTAGTGGTGTATTTATATCTCGTAACCCGTCTAGTGGTGTATTTATATCTCTCTACCCGTCTAGTGGTGTATGTATATCTCTCTTCCCTTCTAGTGGCGTATATATATCCTTACCCGTCTAGTTGTGTATTTATATCTCTCTAGTCGTCAAGTGGTGTATTTATATCTCACTACCCTCTAGTGGTATATTTATATATCTCTACCGTCTAGTGGTGTATTTATATCTATATATCCGTCTAGCCGTGTATTTATATCTCTTTACCCGTCTAGTGGTGTTTTTATATCTCTTTACCCGTCTAGTTTTGTATTTATAACTCTTTACCCGTTTAGTGGTGTATTTATATCTCTCTGTTGTTTGTCCATCAAGAATGATGATGACCATTCATTTCATCCAGTGGGGTTGAAGGTATGGAGCCGTGGGTTCTAAGATGGCTGATAAGGCCTATTTCGGCTCGAAATGTTCTTTGACAATGTGGGCAAAGAATGCATGACGTTTCTGGATGAGGATTTCCTGCAGTGGTTTTTCTGTCCGGCCTTCGGTCTCTGGCTGCAGCCTCCCAGGTGTCATGATGAATTCCAAAAGCATTCAGTGAGATTTTCAGAGTGTCTTTAAAGTGTTTCCTCTGGCCATCTTGGGAGCGTTTACCACAACACAGTTCGCTGTAAAAAATTCGTTTAGGGAGCCTGTGATCTGGCATGCGAGTCAAGTGACCAGCCCAGCGAATCTGATTCTTCATCAGTATAGTGTGGATACTGGGCATGGACGCTCTTTCTAGGACTTCAGTGTCTGGAATGTTGTCTTGCTATTTAATCTTCAGTAGCTTCCTTAGGCAGACTGTGTGGAAGTGGTTTAATTTCCTAGCGTGTCGCTGATAAACAGTCCAGGTTTCACAAGCATATAGCAGTGTGGATAATACAACTGCTTTGTAGACTTTTAGCTTTGTTTGCAGGCTTATTCCATTTCCGTCCCATACATTCTTGTACAGTCTGCCAAAGGCCGCACTGGCCTTGGAGATTCTTGCATTCTCTTCGTCATCAATTGTGGCAGCTTGTGACACAGTGCTGCCAAGATAGGTGAATTTGTCCACAACACTTAGTCTATGACCATTCACTTTGATATTCGGCACAGTGTGATAATTCCCTGGAGCTGGCTGGTACATAACTACAGTCTTCTCTAAGTTGATATTGAGCATGTGAGAAAGTTGAAACATTATGTTGCATGTCCGCCTCTGAGTTGGCGTATAGAGCGCAATCATCAGCAAACAGGAGCTCTCTGACGGTGTCGCTGTTAATTTTGGATTTAGCTTTCAGCCTTCTGAGATTGAATAACTTTCCATCCATACAGTAGTTGATGTCTATTCCAATGTCGTCGTTCTCGAAGGCATTCATCAACATGGCTGAAAACATGAGGCTGAACAGTGTTGGTGCCAGGACACATCCTTGCTTCACTCCATTGGTGACAGGAAAGGGTTCAGACAGTTCACCATTTTCCTGTACTCTTGCCTGCATACCATCATGAAATAGCCGCACTATTTGGACAAACTTTCGTGGACAGCCATATTTTGCCATAATCTTCCACAGTCCTTCTCTGCTGACTGTATCAAAAGCCTTGGTAAGGTCAATGAAAGGGGAGAACATTTCGCAGTTCTGTTCCTGGCATTTCTCTTGCAGCTGCCTTGCAGCGAAAATCATGTCAACAGTTCCACGTTCTTTTCTGAAGCCACATTGACTCCCAGGAAGAAGTCCTTGATCGAGATGGTCTGTGAGGCGATTGAGAAGTCTTTCTGGCGAGTATCTTCCTTGCGATTGAAAGCAAGGAGATGCCTCGGTGGTTGTCACAGGATTGGCGGTTTCCTTTACGTTTGTAAAGGTGGACTATTGACGCGTCCTTGAAATCTTGTGGCATGGTCTCGTTCACCCATATGTTTGTAAAGACTTGGTGAAGCTGCTCTGTTAGGACCGGCCCACCTGCCTTGTATATCTCTGCTGGGATGGAGTCAGGACCAGGTGCCTTGCCGCTGGAGAGTTGCTGGATGGCTTTGTTTACTTCCACTATGGTTGGCAGGTCATCAAGTGTCTCATTGGTGGGAACTTGAGGAAGGCAGTTGATGGTTTCATCATCGAAGAAGGAAGTTGCATTTAAGATGTTGCTGAAATGCTCTGCCCAGCGTTGAAGGATTTCTTTCTTATCTGTGACCAATGTTCCACCATCTGCACTGAGGAGGGGAACTATGCCTGGTGATGTAGGACCATAGACCGCTTTCAGTGAGTCGTAGAAGTTTTTCATATCATGTCTGTCAGCAAAGCCCTGAATTTAATCAGCTTTGCTGCTCAGCCAGGAGTCCCGCATGTGCCGAAGTTTCTGCTGCACTACTCTATGAATGTTCTTGAAGGCATCTTTTTTTTAATGTTGAATTTGGGTTATTCAAATGTGCCTTGAGGAGAAGATGTTTCTCTGCCAGCAATTGGTTGATGTCTTCGGAATTTTCATCAAACCAGTCTTTATGCTTTCGGGGGGCTGGACCCAGGATTTCCATAGCAGTGTTGTAAATTATGTCCTTTAGGGCTCTCCATTCTGTTTCTGTATCCTGTTTAGCTGCAGCATTGGGCTTGAGGCGGTCTTCCAGCATATTTTCAAACGACTGCTGCATTTTCGTGCTGTTTAGGCGGGTGACATTTAGCATTTTTTTGCATTTTTACCCCTTGAGGACGCCGTGGTGGCCTGATGTTAATGTTTATTTTCAAGACAATGAGACGATGGTCTGTCCAACATTCGGCACCATACATTGATTTTGTCACTCGAACGTCTTGTCTGTCTCTCCTCCTGACGATGACATAGTCAATGAGGTGCCAGTGTTTTAAGCGAGGGTGCATCCACGATGTCCTATTTCTCATGGGGAGTCGGAAAATTGTGTTCGTCATCAGGAGATCATGTTCGGCACATGTCTGAAGGAGGAGGAGTCCATTGCTGTTACAATTTCCGACTCCATGCTTTCCAATAATGCCACTCCAAGAGGTGGTGTCCGTGCCTACTCTGGCATTGAAATCCCCAAGGAGTATAAGTTTGTCTCCTTTGGGAACAGATGTTAATACATTGTGCAGGTCCTCATAGAACTTGTTCTTGACATCATCTTCGTTGGTCATAGTTGGTGCGTAGACACTCACAACGGTTGCATGCTTCCTTCCATTCAGCAGGGGCAACTTCATGGTCATGAGCCTGTCGTTTATAGCCTTTGGAAATCCAGCTAATTTGCCGACCAGGGCCGACTTAATGGCAAATCCCACACCGGATTGGCGTCTTTCCTCGCTTTTCCTTCCACTCCAGAAAAATGTGTAGCCGGCACCTATTTCACAGATTTGGCTTTCTTCTGCAAGTGGTGTCTCGCTCAAGGCTGCAATGTCGATGTTGTACCTGCTCAGCTCGCTCCCAATCAGTGCTGTTCGTCTCTCTGGACCCGACGCGCGGTCTCTATTAAGTAGGGTGCGTACATTCCAAGTTCCAATTGTTAAGGGAATATGGTTTACTCTTTTAGCTTTGATTATGTGGTTGTTTCGGGATTTGAAATTTAAATATTGAGCACAACCCACTACTGGCAACGCCGATCGCATTCTGGTATGAACCTAAGGCATATCCACGTCAATATGGAAGCACTATACTCGAGTTTCGCCCTCGTTTGAGCTCGTCAGTAGTGCATATCCCTGACCGGATCCGGAAACAGTCCCGGATCACGCGCGTGAAGCGCTTTTAGCTTTGCTTGTTTTATCTTTGTTTGTATGTCGACCGCAGTTAAGGGTACCCACCAACCGCAGCTAGCTGGTTAGGTAGTTATGGAGCAGACAATGTTTAGGGCACCTTTTCTAGCCCCTTCCACATGCTATGGAGGTGAGCAGTGTGTTCCTATAGAGGGCTGCTCAGTCGCTCAGGGGGCTGCCGAATCCCACTGCTGCTCCGGTCAGTAGAAGACGACCATATGGCCTGAGCCGCCTGTGTGCAGGTCTCCGACTACGGCTGCCAGCGTACCCACGCCTGCCGCTTCGCCGCTCGCCCATCGCCACAGGGCTTGAAGGTGATATATGACGTTGGATGAAGAATGACTTGCGCGATGACTTGGATTAAAGTGAGGAAGAGTTGTGCAATTCGTCGACCTCACTCTCTCGCCCGAGTCCATCTGAGTCCAGTGGCAAGACAAGTCGAGACGACTGGAGACGAATACAGGTGCAGTGGATGACCAGGGCGCTCTACGTGCCTTGCCGTGCTCATTCGTTCCACAACGCTTTGCAGGTAAACGCCGTCTTGCCCGTTGAATCAGGAATGATTTCTTCCGCGCAGTCTGTCGAATCCTGGCTTCACATGCTGGGTAGGCATATCCTAGTTTACCGCTTGGTTTGACACCAACTCGGCTACCCATGCCTGGTTTAGCCAGCCTCTCACAGCTGTTGGCCGGGGCGTGGCCGCTGTCGCATGCTGACAGCTACTAGGAGCCACAGGCACGAGCTGGGTGTCAGGCTTGGACCAGTGCGTATATGTCTCTACCTGTCTAGTGGTGTATTTATATATCTCTACCCATCTAGTGGTGTCTTTATATCTCTCTAAGCGCCTAGTGGTGTATTTATATATCTCTACCCATCTAGTGGTGTGTTTATATCTCTCTACCCGTCTAGTGTTGTATTTAAATCTCTATACCCGCCTTGCCATGTATTTATATCTCTCTACCCATCTGGTGTTATATTTATATCTCTATAGCTGTCTAGTGGTGTATTTATATCTCTCTACCCATCTAGTGGTATATTTATATCTCTCTACCCATCTAATGGTGTATTTATATCTCTCTACCCGTCTAGTGGTGTATTTATATCTCTTTACCCGTCTAGTGGTGTATTTATATCTCTCTTCCCGTCTAGACGTGTGTTAATATCTCTCTACCCATCTAGTGGTATGTTTATATCTCTTAGCCGTCTAGTGGTGTATTTATATCTCTCTACTCATCTAGTGGTATATTTATTTCTCTCTATCCGACTCGTGGTGTATTTATATATCTCTACCCGTCTAGTCGTATATCCATATATCTTTACCCGTCTAGTGGTGTATTAATATCTCTCTACCCGACTATTGGTATATTTATATCTCTCTACCCGTCTAGTGGTGTATTTATATCTCTCTTCCCGTCTAGCCGTGTGTTAATATCTCTCTACCCATCTAGTGGTATGTTTATATCTCTATAGCCGTCTAGTGATGTATTTATATCTCTCTACTCATCTAGTGGTATACTTATTTCTCTCTACCCGTCTAGTAGTAGGCCTCTTTCAGTCCTGAAGGACTATAGAGTTGTGCCGCTTGGGAGGTGCTTGGCAGCACCGCTGGTGACTGTATAGTCCAATGCGAGAGTGACAATCCCTGTCACAGTTTCCGCATCTGTAAGACGAGGCAAGTCCCGCAGTAAGTGACTGCGCTTTGAGCCTGTGCCGCATATCCGCAGTTTGTTGGATCAGATTGCGCTCAAAAAGCACCAGTCCGTTTCGTACATCTCTTCTCCAGGAGCATCTGTCTGTTGCAACTCTCTCCCACGTGTCTGGATCTATTCCAATGGTTTTCATATCTTGTTTACACACATCCCTATAACGCATTTGGGGTCTTCCGGTTGGCCTCTTTCCTGTGGCTAGTTCTCCGTAAAGGAGATCTTTGGGAATACGTTCATCCTCCATTCGAGATACGTGGCCCAGCCACCGGAGGCGTCTCTGCTTGAGGAGGGTGTGTACTGTGGTAATATCTGCTCTTTCATGCACCTGTTTGTTATGTGGTCTTTCCATGTTATGCCCAGGATACGTCTCAGACATCTCATGTGGAAGGAATTCAACTTCCTTCCTGTCTTGAGTACAGGGTCCAGGATTCAGACCCATAGAGTAGTGTGTTAACAACACAAGCTTTATATACTTGAGCTTGTGTACGCTCTGTTAGTCTATTATTCTCCCAAACTCTTTTAGCTAGCCTGGAAAATGTTGTGGCTGCCTTTCCAGTGCGGCTGTCGATTTCTGTCTCTAACGAGAGATTATCTGATATTGTCGACCCCAAATACACAAACTCGTGGACAACCTTCAATTCGTAATTAGAAATTTTGATTGACGGAGGCGCACCAGCATCTTATTCCATCACCTGTGTTTTATTTAGGCTAATGGTGAGCCCAAAGTCTTTGCAGGCGGCTGCAAAACGATCTATGAGCCTTTGGAGATCTTCTGTGTGAGTAGTCAGTTCTGCATCATCTGCAAAAAGTAGTTTTCTTACGCATCTTGATATTATTTTGGTCTTTGCCTTGAGTCTTGATGGGTTAAAAAGTTTGCCATCAGATCTTGTGTGGAGGTATATACCTTCAGTGGTAGTCCCAAATACCTGTCTTAAGAGAACAGCGAAGAAGATACCAAAGAGTGTAGGAGGAAGCACGCAGCCCTGCTTTACTCCGCTGCTGATGCTGAATGACTGGGATGTTGAGCCGTCAAATAAAATGGTCCCCTGCATGTTTTCGTGGAATGATTTCACGAGACTAAGAAGGGTGGGTGGACATCCAACCTTTTCAAGGACCTTAAAAAGGCCGATTCTGCTCACGAGGTCAAATGCCTTTGTGAGGTCGATGAAGGCAATATATAATGGCTTCCTTTGTTCTCTGCACTTCTCTTGGAGCTGCCGGAGTGAGAAAATCATATCGATGGTGGACCTGTTGGGTCTAAATCCGCACTGCGATTCGGGGTAGATTCTTTCAGCAAGAATGTGTAATCTTTTAAGGAATACTCTGGCAAAAATCTTGCCTGTAATGCTGAGTAGGGAAATGCCGCGATAGTTGTTGGCAGTCGCTTCTGTCGCCTTTGTTTTTTATAAAGGATAACGATGTTTGCGTCTTTCATATCTTGTGGTATTGATTTTTCTTTCCAGCAGAGCTGAAATATTGCATACAGTTCTGGGATGATTGTTTCTTTGCTACATTTTAAAATTTCAGGTGGAATACTATCTTTTCCAGGTGCCTTGCCGGATTTGAGAGAGTCTAGTGCTTCGCTGATTTCTGTGAGGCAAGGTTCGTTATCCAAGGCATGCATGGCGGACTGTTGATCGATGGCTTCCAGAGCTTCTTCGCTGACAGTGTTATCCACTGAGTATAGCTCTGAGTAGTGTTCTACCCAGCGATCCATTTGTTTCGCTCGATCTTTTATGATTACCCCCTCAGTTGATCGTAAAGGGGCCATCTTATTTTTTGATGGACCGACAGCTTGCTTGATGCCCTCGTACATTCCTCTTATATTTCCAGTGTCTACACAAGTTTGATTTTGAGCAGAGAGCTGTAGTCTGTACCTGTTCGCACATCTTCTTGCCATCTGTTGCACTCTATTTCTGGCTGTTCGCAATGCCTGCAGTGTTTTCTCTGAAGGTGATGTCTTATACATTGAGAATGCATGTCTGGTTAGCTCCTGGACTGGGAGCATCTCTTCAGAGTGTGCTTCAAACCAGTCGGTTGACTTAGTTTGCTTCTTGACAAATGTTGATAGTGCTGTATTGTAGATGGTGTCGAGAAAATAACCCATCTCTCGGTGGAATTTCCGTTTGTGGGGCCAGGCAGAGTATCCACTAGAGCCTGGATGAATTTGTTGACCTTCTCTTTATTTTTGGGTGCCGCTGGTGTCAATGCGTGGTCTTCCTTCTGTTCGGCTTCTGTAGATTCTCTTGGGCTTTATCTTCACCTTGCTGGAGACGAGTGAATGGTCGGTGTCGCAGTCAGCACCATGATAGCTGCGAGTCAGCCGTACATTGCGGAGGTTGCTGCGTTTAGTGAGCACCAGGTCAAGTTGGTGCCAGTTCTTTGATCTTGGGTGCCTCCATGACACCTTGTGTTGAGGTTTCGTGTCAAAGAAGGTGTTGGTCACGCACAGATTATGGTGGCTGCAGAATTCCAAGAGACGTTGTCCATTGTCATTGATCTTCCCAACGCCAAACTGTCCTAGACATGAAGGCCAAGATTTGTGGTCGGAGCCAACCCTGGCATTGAAATCCCCCAGGATAAAAAGGTGTTGTTTCTCTGGTGTTTCACTGACTTCTTTGCTAAGGTCGTCATAGAACTTATCTTTAGATTCTGATGCTGCAGTTAGTGTTGGGGAGTAAACGCTTATAATACTAATTGGGCCTGCCTCTGTCTGGAGTTGGAGCTTCAGTATTCTTTCAGTGCCATCACTTGGTGGTATGATGGAATTAAGCAGCTTGTTTCTGATAGCGAAGCCAAACTCCATGCTCACTGGTCTCTCCGCACGGCTTGCCATGCCAGTAGAAAGTGAAGTCCCTCTCCTTGATGCTTCCAGATTCTTGAAGTCTGGTCTCTTGCAAGGCGACAATGTCTATCCCCAGTCTTAGTAGTTCGTTGTTTATCACTGCAGTTTTGCGTGCATACACAATCTCGTTTAGATCGTCTGAGATGCCAGGGGTCATGGTTCTTACGTTCCATGTTCCCAGCCTTAGGGCCGGTTTTTTTTTTTCTTTTTTCTTGTTCCTAGGTGTATAGATTGCGGTCCATGTGTCAGGATTTTCCCCTAAGCTCCACACACCCTCAGGAGCAGATGAACCGTTGCGAGACAATACCTTATTGACTGGGGGGTGCCCAGCTTAGGCGGGCGGTAGCTGTCTAGTGAGATACGATGATTTCTCCCACCGTCGGAAGTAGCCCCTGGCGCCTTGCTCAACGCCAATCGAGCATTAAGACTTATAACCGGCAAATGCTGCTTCCCGTGTTGTGTCACCGCTTTACGCGGTGCTGAAGTGACCTCTTCAGGGCACAAGCCTGGGCAATGGAAATCGGAGAACTAGCTGTTGCCCAGTAGCATGTTCCCCCTCTCCATGTCGCCGATGTTGACCAAGGGAAAGGCAGTAGCCAATGCAACTTGGCATCGGTGCCGTCGCATGAGTTGCCAGAACTATGTTGTTAACAACATGGAACTGCCTTAGGGACTCCATCTCCGGATTTGTCCTCAGGGTTTACTCCCGAAGCCTTTCCCATATGGGTATACCCGCAAGGCAGCGGAGGTTTGAGATTTAGAGTTCCTTCTCTTAGAAGAGATACCAACCAAGGCTGACGAGCCTCCTCTGCCCGGGAATCAATAAGGAGGGAAGTCTACCATTCTTCCTTCCTGGCAGTAACCATACTGATCGGATGACCGTAGCCATTGTCTCTACTGAGAGATCCTCTGCTCACCGTCACTGACTTGAAACCATAACCAACAACTATCTGTCGGCTGCTCCCAAGTCCAATCCACCACCTGCTCCCATGGATTCACTTTACCCTGTTGGGGAGGGGGCTAAACGGGTACTCCACCTTGCCCAAGGCTGTCCCGTAGGCTAGCGGAGGGAAGGAGGCACCTTACTTCTCCTTTGATAGGGGGTACCCCTACCCCGCTACCCTAAGCCGTCTAGTGATGTATTCATAACTCTCTACCCGTCTATGGTTTATTTATATCTCTCTACGCGTCTAGTGGTATATTTATATCTTTCCCTCCGTCTAGTGGTGAATTTACTTATCTCTCCGTCTATTGGTATATTTACATCTGTCTAGCTGTCTAGTGGTGTATTTACATCTCTCTATCCGTCTAATGGTATTGTCACAGACTCACCTAAAGGGCGGTACCAACCTAAAAGAACGAGACACTGGCGAAGGGATATAAATCCAGCTAAAGGGAAAGAACCGAGTCACTCGAAGGCTCGAATAATCTAGAGCCTTCTCGAAGGAACGGTCAGTGGGTCCACAGCCACGTGGACACTGATGGGGCCCGCCGATTGCGGGGTCCACGAGAAACTCAGAGAGAGTTACCACCCGTGTCGGATTGCGACACGTGTGGAAGAACAGACACGGACTGGACTTCGAGGAAGCAACAGGGCTTACCTTAAGGGGACTTGATAGTTTCAGACCCAAGTGTTTTAGGGGTCTTATACATACATTATTATATGTTAGATAGCTGCTAGAGTTATTGTGATAATCATGTTCATTGTACACTCCTGTGATACGCAACTTGTTAAATGCTGGCTTGTGAAAACTCACTTCGCCAGCGTTCTGTAATATAACTGTAAATAAATGATGCTCGATTGTATCTGAACGGAGTTGTTGCCTGTATGAGCCCGAGTTTCAATCCCCTAGAGATCTAGGACTGTGACAGGCTAATTTACAGTTTTCTACCGTTCTAATCCTCAACTATCCCAAGAAGCTCCGCCCTTATCCTGACATCCTTAATTATTCCAAGAAGCTCCGCCCTTATCCTGACATCCTTAGTTATTCCAAGAAGCTCCGCCCTTATCCTAGCATCCTTAGTTATTCCAAGAAGCTCCGCCCACATCCTCCTATCCTTAGTTATTCCAAGAAGCACCGCCCATATCCTACTATCCCTAGTTATTCCAAGAAGCTCCGCCCACATCCTCCTATCCTTAATTATTCCATGAAGCTCCTCCCATGTCCTATCCTCAGCTATCCCACACAGCTTTGTCCTCCCCCCCCCCCCCCCCCCCCCCAACTACGAGGGTGTATATCTGTTTCTACTTATCGTTCCCGTGTGTTTCTAGATCTTCCTCTGTTTCTGTTGTCTGGTGTGTTCCAGCTTAAGACTTGTCTAATTATACTATTCTCTTGTTTTCTCAATGTATGTCCTATCCAACAGCAGCCCCTTTTCTTCAGCTCTTGGCTCATTGGTATTTGTCTTGTCCTCCCCACGAGCCCCACATTGGTGATTCTATTTGATTTCTTCTACTCCACGCAGACACCAATTAGTGAAGTTTGAAGTTGATTTCTAATCGTTTTCGTTCTAACCTTATCTAACCTTAGATCTAATCTTAGAATGTAATATTCTAATTTCTGTTTGAAGTTTAATTTATTTTGTCTTCCACAAATTTCCCAATGCTATCTTTGATCTGGCTCTGCTAAATAAGTATTGAATTCTTCAGATAGTTTTCCCTCGTGATCTTGCAGCTTACCTTCAGATGTTTTTCGTATTGAATAAGCATTGTGCTGTAGTTTATATATTCTTTTTGTTATCTTGAGTCTTCCCCAAATTTAGATTATAGAAATATTATTGGGAAGTATTGAAAGTGAAAGTCAAAAAGACATGACATTAACGTTACGATGCGAACGAGTTGACCTTTGATCTATGTTGCCGTACTGTGAACGGTCTCTGTGATTGTCAGCCTCCCCTAGCAAATCATTTTGAATCAAATGTTCCCGTTTGATGTGCTCAATTTACTCAACGATTTCATGACGTTCAACAACATGACTGTCTTCTCTCCAACAAATGATGGACCCTGACATTTGTGCCTCCTTCGACAGGGAATAATTTGAAAACTTCAATAAATTTTCTGTCGTGCTTATTTGCGATTGTTACTGGGCGTTCATAAATTTTATATAACATTCAACAATGACAAAGGTAACAAGTAAAGCCAAATTGAAAGTAAAATACAAATGACTGTAATTCACGGTCTGCAGAAAGCTAATAACATAAGCTGTAAAAATAAATCAATACGTGATTGTTGGAGTTCTGGCGTGGTGAACATTTGGTGATTTTAAATGACCCAAACTAGTCTCCGGCGCTTGAAATGTTCACTATATGAACCCACAGTTCAGGGTGGGGTTTGGGTACTCATTGAGCTGTGGTTTCCAGTTCACTTATGGCATTAAGTAAAGTCAGAACCCCTTTTCACTACTTAAGGCGGTGTGTACATGTGCTGGTAGACTAATAATCTTATAAATCAATCTGCACTAGGTGGGTGATGTGGTGATAGAGCCATAATCTTATAGATCAATCTGCACTAGGTGGGTGATGTGGTGATAGAGCCATAATCTTATAGATCAATCTGCACTAGGTGGGTGATGTGGTGATAGAGCCATAATCTTATAGATCAATCTGCACTAGGTGAGTGATGTGGTGATAGAGCCATAATCTTATAGATCAATCTGCACTAGGTGGGTGATGTGGGATAGAGCCATAATCTTATAGATCAATCTGCACTAGGTGGGTGATGTGGTGATTGAGCCATAATCGTATATATCGATTTTCACTAGGTGGGTGATGTTATGGTAGAGCCATAATCTTATAGATCAATCTTCATTATGGTAATGATATGGTGTATTCTGTCCATTTTTGTTATTATGTCGGTATTAATAATAATGTCACTATTTTTTCCTCTGATACAACCATTTCCTGTCTTATTATTGTTCTTCTTTGTAAATCTTTTTATATTTTAATGCAATGTTTTCTAGTTGTGGTTTGTGTCTAGATTCTCTATTTCTTTGCATTTTTTTCTGCAACCAATCTCCTTTGGCAACTCTGCACATGTGGCGTATTTCTCTGTCGCTTAATATATATCTATTGGAGGTTTCTTTACTTTCTTTCTTTGAGTCATTTTGCTCAAGATTTCTTGGGTTATGTATAATTGCTTTTTCTTATTTACTTTCACTGGCAAGGTGGTATTTGTAATCTGTTTACTGGTTTTTACACATTCCCATGTTGTATTAATTTTATCCTCGGGATTTTCACGTCTATAGTGTTCCATACTTTCAACAATTAGCCTTTCATATTTATGGTTGTTTTCTTCAATTAGGTATAGTTGAATTATGTCTGGTTGTTTCAATGCCGATATATCTATTTGAGGTGTCTTCGATGTCCCTGTTCCTGTGTTTTAATTATAATCTTAAGACTACATGATTTATTGTAGTGAAAGTTGATATCACCACCAGGATATATTGTGGCATGTTTAACATTGTTTTTAAATCTATTTCTAAGCATATTATAGTCACTGTGGATTTTCGTTCTATCTCCACGGCTTTTCCGCGTATACAGTTTCCTAGGGTTATGTTAAAAAAAGGTGTTACAAATAATAAGATTGCTTTCTTCTCAAATCTGTATCAGCCGATCTCCTTTGTCGTTTTTATTTCCCATCCCATGTAGCCCTACTCTCTGCTTATATTTAGTTGTTCCAACCTTTGAGTTCATGTCTCCTATGTCAATTAGGACCTCTGATGATTTTACATTCATAATATTTTTCTAGCTGTTCATCACTATAATCAGTTGTTGGAGCATACGTCTGAAGAATTACCATGTCGAAAGATCTTGCCTTAATTTTGAGTAGTATCATTCTTTCTTTATGAGCCAGAATCCACTAATATTTTTTTTCTGAATTTCTTTTTACGAAAATTCCTACTCCTCTCTCACGATGATGCCCTCCCGAGTTAAGGAATATGTAATCTTATATCCTTATATAACTAGCGTGCGACCATCTTGTTTCTGATACCCCTAAAACATCTAAATTAATGTTTTATGCTTCTGAAATCAGCTTGCCAAATGTCCCTGCTTGATCCAGCGTGAAGTCCTGTATGTCGTCCCACCTACCAATTCTCAGAATCTCAATCTACATTTCAGGCTGATTCAACGGGCAAGACGGCGTTTACCTGCAAAGCGTTGTGGAACGTAATGAGCACGGCAAGGCACGTAGAGCGCCCTGGTCATCCACTGCACCTGTATTCGTCTCGACTTGTCTTGCCACTGGACTCAGATGGACTCAGGCGAGAGAGTGAGGTCGACGAATTGCGCAACTCTTCCTCACTTTAATCCAAGTAATCGCGCAAGTCATTCTTCATCCAACGTCACATATCAAATACAGAAACAGAATGGAGAGCCCTAAAGGACACGATTTACAACACTGCTATGGAAATCCTGGGTCCAGCCCCCCGAAAGCATAAAGACTGGTTTGATGAAAATTCCGAAGACATCAACCAATTGCTGGCCGAGAAACATCTTCTCCTCAAGGCACATTTGAATGACCCAAAGTCAACATCAAAAAAAGATGCTTTCAAGAACATTCAGAGAGTAGTGCAGCAGAAACTTCGGCACATGCGGGACTCCTGGCTGAGCAGCAAAGCTGATGAAATTCAGGGCTTTGCTGACAGACACGATATGAAAAACTTCTACGACTCACTGAAAGCGGTCTATGGTCCTTCATCACCAGGCATAGTTCCCCTCCTCAGTGCAGACGGGGGAACATTGGTCACCGATAAGAAAGAAATCCTCCAACGCTGGGCAGAGCATTTCAGCAAAATCTTAAATGCAACTTCCTTCTTCGATGATGAAACCATCAATTGCCAAGTTCCCACCAATGAGACTCTTGATGACCTGCCAACCATAGTGGAAATAAACAAAGCCATCCAGCAACTCTCCAGCGGCAAGGCACCTGGTCCTGACTCCATCCCAGCAGAGTGTAACAGTGAGGGAATGAGGTTAGGAGTAAAGAGTTAAGGAATGCTGCGCATTCCTTGACTAGGGGGAAAACCATAGTGAACGTGTGTGCACGAATGAAGAAGGGTATCTAGGTAAACACACACGTCACTTGGGGCCAGCAAGGGAGAATGTCAACATCAAGAAGAGAGTCTCCATCATGTATGCTGAGATAGCACGATTCAGATAATAAAGTATCTTTATAACAACGCGAAGACTTGTGTGTGCTGTACGATCACGACTATAACCTGTATGTAGCACTGTCACACAGGTTGATTTGGTGCCGTGAAATTATGAAACATGGGAGGTCGCGGAGAGAGAGTACCGCCATAGAAGATGGTTATGTCTGGCGTGTCTGGAAAAGTAATTATTCTGAAACACAACAGATGAAAGCCGACTGTTGGTAGCTGTTCTGAGTTTTCACGGGATTCCTGATTAAGAAGGAGATCCATTTTCAAAGACAGCGCTAAAAGAAAAGGTTTGATTGATACTTACATTTTTTTGAAAGACTGATGTTTTTACATAATTATGAAATTAACTGGAGAATTGACCAACGCAAAATGGTACATTGAGATCAAGTAATGCCGTTCTGCATCAAAAATCAGTACAAATTATGAGTTTTGACCCGTGGGACTGTTGAAGGTGAAGTCAAGGTTATGGTGCATAATCAAATTCTGCAATACTCTCTACAGTCACTTCAAGTAAAAGAAGGCATAAATGAAACTTGTCTCAACTCGGGGTTTGAATAAAGTAATTTTAAACTGACAATGGCGAGAGTCCCACATGAAAATAAGAGACTGGATAGCGTCAGCTTTAAGTCCAATTGTTATTGACTGGATTACGTTTGCGCTGAAATATATACATGAAAATCACAGATTGCTGCTGGAAAGTGAGTTTTTTTGCTGAAGTCGTGAGCAATTGTCGCTTGAGTGAAGGTGACATTACTTGAAGGGAATCTACAGTAATCGAGCAGGTAATCAAAGTCTTGTTGCGAGCCTGATATCGAGCATAATCAACGTCAGGAAATAATTGGAAATAATCTGACTTCGACTTCGATTAAATTATGAAGGAAAGAAACCCAGAGGCTCTTCGTTGTTCTGCTCATTTTAACGAGCTTGATTAGAGTCCTTTTTTATGTGGTGTAGGTAATTCTGAATCAGGAGGTCATTTAAATTCTTTTGTCAGAATTCAGGGTTGAAACAGGGATATTTCTTCGTCAGGATCTTCGATTGGAGGCTTTAGTTAAGATAATTAGATAATATTAGAGTAATTAACATATTATGTATTGTTGCTGGGTTTGAAATTAATATTGTTTGAAATATTTGTATATTGCTTGATAATTATAAATTTTAGGATGGAATCCCAAGATTTTTCACAGGTACTGACTGGCGTTGGCGGGGCAATATCAAGGTTGGATGCAGTGTTAAGACAACAAAATATAAGCACTGATGTTGAAAGATTTAGTGGTCAAGCAAATCAGTTTAAAAAATGGATTATTTCTATTGAAAAACATGCATATTTAGTAAATGCTACAGATGGAGAGAAAAAGAACTTGGCATACAGAACAAGTACAAGTCCAGTTTCTGACCATATAAGAAGAAAGTTAGAGGCAGCAGGAGGTGAAACCTGGGAAGAATTTAAAGAGGATCTCGCAAGAAAATATGCTGAAATTACTGATCCACAACACGCATTCTCAGTATTGCGACAGACTAGACAAAACAGCACAGAAAGTGTTCAGTTATACAGTGACAGGTTAATCAATTTAGCTGAAGAGTCATTTTTAGGACAGAATGTAAGAGCAGAAGAGGTGGAACGGATGTTAGTAGGGATTTTTGTTGATGGGATTAGGTCAGATGGATTGAAATTTAAATTATTAAGAGAGAATCCTGCAAGATTGTCACAAGCGGTAGATATCGCTATACAAGAGGAAAGCTTGAGGAGGAGGTTTAGGTTAAGGGTAGGACGAGAGTTAGGTAGTAGTTCGGAAGATAGAATTGAAGAACCTATGGAAATAGGACAGTATAGACATGGATGGAGAGGACGAGGAGAATGTCAACATCAAGAAGAGAGTCTCCATCATGTATGCTGAGATAGCACGATTCAGATAATAAAGTATCTTTATAACAACGCGAAGACTTGTGTGTGCTGTACGATCACGACTATAACCTGTTTGTAGCACTGTCACACAGGTTGATTTGTGAGAATGTGAATAAAGGGGGAAATAAAGGATAAGGAGAATATCTTCAGTTTTGTCAATCATAATTTAGATGGACGTTTTAAAGTTAAAAGCGGTTCGCTTATGGAGACTTTTGTATTGTGGGGAATTTTATGGAGAGTTTTGTAGAAAGTTTTCTAGAGAACTTTATAACGAGTTTTGTAGAGAGTTTCGATATTATGGTCTCTGGTTAGCAATTGGCTATGAGGAGATAGGAGAATTGACTTGGGAATATTATGGAATTGTTGTTATTGTAGAATAGAGATGTAAAGTTAACTAATTAAAAGTTGGGGTTGAGATTTTTTCAAGGAAAAATTCTCTTTGAAGAAGGGGAGGCATTGTAACAGTGAGGGAATGAGGTTAGGAGTAAAGAGTTAAGGAATGCTGCGCATTCCTTGACTAGGGGGAAAACCATAGTGAACGTGTGTGCACGAATGAAGAAGGGTATCTAGGTAAACACACACGTCACTTGGGGCCAGCAAGGGAGAATGTCAACATCAAGAAGAGAGTCTCCATCATGTATGCTGAGATAGCACGATTCAGATAATAAAGTATCTTTATAACAACGCGAAGACTTGTGTGTGCTGTACGATCACGACTATAACCTGTTTGTAGCACTGTCACAAGAGATATACAAGGCAGGTGGGCCGGTCCTAACAGAGCAGCTTCACCGAGTCTTCACAAACATATGGATGAACGAGACCATGCCACAAGATTTTAAGGACGCGTCAATAGTCCACCTTTACAAACGTAAAGGAAACCGCCAATCCTGTGACAACCACCGAGGCATCTCCTTGCTTTCAATTGCAGGGAAGATACTCGCCAGAATTCTTCTCAATCGCCTCACAGCCCATCTCGATCAAGGTCTTCTTCCTGAGAGTCAATGTGGCTTCAGAAAAGAACGTGGAACTGTTGACATGATTTTCGCTGCAAGGCAGCTGCAAGAGAAATGTCAGGAACAGAACTGCGAAATGTTCTCCACTTTCATTGACCTTACCAAGGCTTTTGATACAGTCAGCAGAGAAGGACTGTGGAAGATTATGGCAAAATATGGTTGTCCACGAAAGTTTGTCCAAATAGTGCGGCTATTTCATGACGGCATGCAGGCAAGAGTACAGGAAAATGGTGAGCTGTCTGAACCCTTTCCTGTCACCAATGGAGTGAAGCAAGGATGTGTCCTGGCACCAACACTGTTCAGCCTCATGTTTTCAGCCATGTTGATGAATGCCTTCGAGAACGACGACATTTGAATAGACATCAACTACCGTATGGATGTGTAGCATAATGTCTTCAGACGTTCGCATCCCCAGTCCATTTACATTTCTCAATACTTAGAAGTTAACCACAGTAAGCCGTATTGATACCCTAACTAAAAATAGAATCGTAGATTCTAGATCGAGAGAGGGTAGATGAATGGTGGGGTCTCAATTTGATTGGGTAACCCTTGGGCTGGTAACGCTCCTTAATACATAATAATTAGCCCGCCAGTCGAAGCCTTGATTCCATCCCGTAAGGACATGTTCAAGATGCAGTGGTAAAATTTGCCCAAAAGCATTCTTTAAGATGTGGTCCTCTGCACATCAGGTACCTAAATCATTTAATATGTTATGTGTAAACCTGATGAAGTGAGAGAGAGACGAATGGCCGAGTATTTTCTTGAGAAAATGTAAAAAGAAGACAGGACTTCGGTACAGTGACTCTAAAACTGCCGCTCAAAACCTGTCATGTCTACCGCAGTGAAACATTCTTACCATGTCTATTGTCTGTCTGATTTGATGATTTGCATATGCTTATGACTGTAAACCACGCTCAATGCATATGGCAAAACCTTTGTGCGCTCTGAACATTCGTTGAGTGCCTATCATGACCATTCTTAACCAAACTGTACATCGCTCTTGAGAGTTACCTTTGGCAGTTATGTTTCAGAATGTGTGATGCTATATACTTCATGTAATTTCTCCCTTATAATGGCTGAGAATGTTTGAGTGAATGAGATGATAATTATATAATTAACTTCTCATATTTGTAAAAGTAAAGACACTTATCAAATCCATGTTTGCAGGACTGCATTGCACTGTAGAAATTAACCTAGTGTCTGTCAGATGAATACATGGGAAGGCTCATGCTATTTGTCAGGGAAAATTCATGTTTTCTTTCATTATGTGTATTCCACATATGAAGGCATTTCTAGTGCATGATTTCTGCCATACAATGCCTACTTCTTGATGCTTAATCACACTGTCTGTTCTCATGGTACACCGGTCCCTGTGATCTACTTATTGTGAGAATTTACAAGATAATTGTGTGAAGCTGCCTCTGATTAGGAGTATGTGCCTATGACTTCACGGTTTTGGGGATGAACCTGGAGAAAGGATATCACCCCAAACCCCCAATTAAAATTGCACTTCATCATCAGTGAGAGGCGGGTGTTCGAATATCACACTCCCCCTGCCCCTCCCATTCCTCTCTGAATCTGTGATAGTACTGTATAACTGTGACAATGGTTCAATAGATGTAAAACACATGTTGTGCCTTTGTTTATTAACAGAGAATGAGGAAGATGGAGGAGGCCCTTTCAATTACCAGGACAACTCCAGGGAAGTCCTGAGCTCTAGCTTCAACTCCAGCTGGAAAGTCAGACTCCAAAAAGACCAAAATGAACAACAGGTTGCAAGGATTGAGCCTGAATCCACTAATTCTGGCCTATACAGATGGCACTGAAGAAAAGTCTTTCTTAAAAGCCTAAGACAGGGATACTCTCCAATTTTGTAAAAGCTTCAGGCTATATCTTCAAGATAAATTCAGGAAGAAACCTTAAGAGGAGAGATCACCTGGTCTTCAGCATGTCACTACTGGCTAAGAGTGGACATTAAAGGTGCACTTGGAGCTGACCCTATCACAGCTTAATATAAATAATGGCTGAAAGCTGAAGGAGCAGAAGTTCATTTATAGAGCAAATTCTCAAAATGGATTGGTGTTAAGTCCATCAGAAATCTTAGGAGTGATAGACTGTGAAGAAAGACAGCTAGGACATATTGTTTCTTTTTAGATCTTCCTCCACTGGAAAAGTAAAAGAACAGTCTTAAGTGTCAACTTCATGAACAGTCAAAATTAGGTGAGATAGACAGAAAGAAGAATGCTAGGACATATTGTTTCTTTTTAGATCTTCCTCCACTGGAAAAGTAAAAGAACAGTCTTAAGTGTCAACTTCATGTACTCACCAGTGAAAAGATAGAGCTTTAAAATTTCTTTCAAGATTGTGACAGCAGGGAATAGCCTGAATTGGAAAACCATCATGGGGAGAACTGTAACCTGAGCTGTCCAACATCATCATAGGTGCTAAAAGGATTAAACAGACCAGTGGAGCAGAACGTCCCTTTGCTTGCCCCAATTTATGGCTTATCTTGTGTTTCCCTCATTAACAGTCGAAGAAAGGATTTAAGTCTAAAGTGTGGTGTAGGATAACTTATGGAGTAAAGAAGTGAAGGAGGAGGGTTATTTAGATTAATGTCTCGGTGGGATTTGGGTGTTGTATTTAGGTTCATAATTATGTCAATATATTACATATTAACTAAGAATTTGAAGTGTGATGATTGACTATATGAAGCCTGAGTCTTCACCTGGTCCAGAAACATTAATAAATGATTAGTAGTAAGAAAACAGTTTTTGAGATATATGTCCCTGTGGTTGTCTTGTCCAACTGGTGTCAAGCATCTTCATGGTGACTGTTACTCTACTGTTGTGGTTGGTTACAGAGATTGTGGAAGTCTGTGTGGTTGTTGTCAAGTATCTTCCATGATGTATGACTTGTCTAATCTGTTGGTGTGATCATTCCTTTGTGAATGTTGGTCCAACTGTTGGCAAGATCTTCTCATGTTGTCTTGTTCAACCAGTGTAAAATACAGTTGTTGTTATGTTCACTACAATGGTACAATTGTCAATGTGATCATTTGTCCAAGTGTCTTGTGTCACTTGAAATAATATTAAAGAGATCAAAAATGAGGTTGGCGACCAGAGCACAGTCAGCTGGAAGATGAGAGAACTGCTTTCATTGGTTGCTGTGGCTAACTGCCAAGATCTCTATATATGGCCTAGAAGAGAAATCATCAATAAATAATTATGTGTAGAACTTAACTTAGGTCTAATTTCTCACAGTGGGGGTACTCGATGAGCCAAAATTCTGAAGGGTTTCTCTACAAGGGTTATGTGAGAATAAATATCAATACCTCTAGACAAAACTTGCTGTTACTAACCTGTATCTTTTATAGAGAGATATACTTTATAGAACTTCACTCATTGGAACTTCTATAATTCTCTATAAACCCACAAAAAAACCTCACATGTTGGGGCCTCATATCCGCGATTGAACCCCAGGAACACCCCTAAAGGTGATCACATGTTGTGGACCCGTATCCGCGACTGAACCCTGGGAATAACCTGCAAAAGGGGATCACATATTGTGGACTAATATAGGCAATTAGAACCCTGGGAACACCCTCAACGTAATCACATATTGAGTGCTCTATGCACTAATTGAACCCTGGGAATACCTTTTATGGGATTCACATAACGAGGTCTGACGACTCGGGATGTAAACTATGGGTATACCTTGTCTGGGACTCCTGTGGGGGATATCTATGTTTGTATTAGAATCAGGGAGTAACCTCTCGCAAAATTAAACCTATTGCTTAGAGTTTTATGATGTGGGTAATGGATCTCGTCACATAAATGTGGACAAAAGGTCCAGATGTTTAAACCCACAAGTAAATCTCGGGTGGTGGTTGTTTCATCAATGGTGGTAATATTGCATGTATCACTGTTCACAAATGTCACATTGTACAATGTAGTTGAACAAAAATGTTAATTATCTTATGGGTCAACATGTTTGATATACCCATGATAATGTTGTGGTTCAAGATGGGCTGATGTAATAGACTGTCAATGATGTTGTTTACTTTTGTGCATACTGTGTTCACTATGAGTATCAAAGGTACCTGAGAACCAGAAGACACAAATTATTTTTAAATAACATAGACAGCTAATTTCAGGATAAATTTGATTTTTCTTGAGATAAATTAAGACACTTGATCCAGGGAATAAATAGGGGGCCTACTCCATTTTCTAACTTATTGGCTAGCATGGGAGAAAGGGGAATTAGTGTATTTACATTTTAATATCACTGCATCACATCATATAATGGGTACTTAATTCCTCAGTCCCCATAACATGTTGGCAACACTGAGAGCAGAGAGTGTGAACCCTGATGGAAAACTGGGGCAACCATTAAGACACCTCACTAACCATCTCTCTCAGTATAGTCAGTATTCGTACCGGCTAATGTCCAGTGTCAATTCGACGTTGGGTTTATTCTTCAGTTGTGTAATCTTGTCGGTAGCCCTGATCAAGCTGCTGAGAAAGTGAACACAATTGAAATCTCCAGGAGAAACATCCTTATCAACTCAGTCACTTGCCATTCCTGATTTAGTGGTATTCTTAAGCGTACTTGATACGTGATGGACGAGATGAAGGGAAGATTCTACCTGATGTCATGGTCAGTGTCACTCATGACCCGACCACAGTCTGGTGTCTATAAGACATTAGTCTATTGTTCGATGGTGTGATCTCTGGTGTACTAGGATCCACGTCACCAGGAGTGAACTCATTGAATCTCCAGGAAGGCCATCAAAATAACTGGACCCCTAGCCATTCATATGGAAGTGGAGAGCGTACGCAAAAGTATGTGTCCAGGAAACGATGGATAACCAACCTGATGTCATTGGCGTATCATACGACTAGGAGCATAACGTGGACAACCTGACAATTTTCATGAAGAGATAAAACAGGATCCGTCTCCGACGTCTGCCGTCAATTTATCCTCAGTTGAGAAAGCATTTCTGCCCGAAATGGTGGAGATTAAAGGAAGGACAAAGTTGGAAAAACTGATGTCCTTCTCCTTTTTCATTCTCAATGGGAAGATATTTCTGCCTGGAAAATGGTAGGAATGTAGCTCGGTTCTAGACAAGAGCAAAGTCTGTGATGGAATGGACTAATAAGGATTGCTGTTCTTAAACAGTTAACTCTTATACGGTAGAGATCACTGCAACGCCAGCAGTTGACACTCTATACACAACGAAAGATCAGTTTCAAACAGCTGACTCCTTTCAAGATAAAGATCCCTGCAACTTAGCAGTCGACTCTTTACATAATAAGAACCATGCATTCCGCAGTGGAATCTTATATTATTACTGAGATGCGAGGTATATTCAAAAGACCTGGCCAGTCCTATCCTCAAAGTCAGTAAAATTGCTTCAAAAAATAACTCCAGTCAATATTGGAATCTATGAAGCTATACCCACATAATCACACCCCTTCAAAGGTGGCTGTGATAATGACGGACTTCTCTATGGCTGAGAAGAAACGCCTTATTCGCCAAAAGTAAACGTTTTGCTCATGTGGGAGAAAAAGAACGGATACTCCAGCCACTCAAAAGCATTTAGCTCAAGCATGGCTGAAGACAACTAGTTGGAATTCTATATTGGTTGTAGTAGATGTCACAGTCTGGCTGCATCTACAAATTCGGTTGCTACGTTAGAAAATAGAGCAATTAAGGAGACAAAATGCTGTCACTTCTCACAATACATCAAAATAGAGGCCTAACGGAATGAGGAAATCTCAGCCAATAAGTGCACCTCTAAATCTATGGTAAGACTACAGAAATAAGTCAAGGAAATATAATGGGAAATTGCTACTATCTGCAAACACAAGAGGCTTATTGGAAAGGTAGACCCTGTGTCCAACGCTAACCAAATCTGCACTAGCAGGTTTTAGTCTCAAGTTTTGCAGCGGCTGCTATACAGTTCACCCGGATGTGATTGACTTTGCTCCGGTGATGATCAAAAATTTTAACCCAGTTCCAAATACCAAGATTACTGTTGGAGAAAGTTGTTCAGTAAATACACTCTCACAGGATTATCATTCTCCAGAGGCGAAGGGAAGAATGAAGTTCTGATGAAGATGAAAAGTGAGAGACATATGGAATTATACCACTCTCATCAAACATCTGGAAGTTGGTTTAATTGTAAAGCCATTACTTCTCATAATGAATCTCAATGGTACTCATGCTTTGAAGGTGTGTGACTCTGAGAGATCATTCATCATGGACAGGAAAAATAGCATGGAGATTGACTGTGGAGCATTGTCAGAAATGAGTTGGAGAGCAGTTCACTGATAAGTGTAGTCATAACTCTTCATACTTCCAGTGACTAAATGGAACTTCATGCAGGACTAACTTCATGGTCTTTGCAGATGCCACCAAATGCATGACTGATGAATATTGGAGCAGATTTTTCTTAAAAAAGGAAAAGTCAATTGGTTCCATATGCACAGCTCTTGTTGGAGTAATGGGAGATGAGTAAATGATGACACCACTTAAAGGATCTGTGAACGCCTGACCTATCAGTCATGGTATCCATGACAGTTTATGGGGAGGCTATGTAGCATAATGTCTTCAGACGTTCGCATCCCCAGTCCATTTACATTTCTCAATACTTAGAAGTTAACCACAGTAAGCCGTATTGATACCCTAACTAAAAATAGAATCGTAGATTCTAGATCGAGAGAGGGTAGATGAATGGTGGGGTCTCAATTTGATTGGGTAACCCTTGGGCTGGTAACGCTCCTTAATACATAATTAGCCCGCCAGTCGAAGCCTTGATTCCATCCCGTAAGGACATGTTCAAGATGCAGTGGTAAAATTTGCCCTAAAGCATTCTTTAAGATGTGGTCCTCTGCACATCAGGTACCTAAATCATTTAATATGTTATGTGTAAACCTGATGAAGTGAGAGAGAGACGAATGGCTGAGTATTTTCTTGAGAAAATGTAAAAAGAAGACAGGACTTCGGTACAGTGACTCTAAAACTGCCGCTCAAAACCTGTCATGTCTACCGCAGTGAAACATTCTTACCATGTCTATTGTCTGTCTGATTTGATGATTTGCATATGCTTATGACTGTAAACCACGCTCAATGCATATGGCAAAACCTTTGTGCGCTCTGAACATTCGTTGAGTGCCTATCATGACCATTCTTAACCAAACTGTACATCGCTCTTGAGAGTTACCTTTGGCAGTTATGTTTCAGAATGTGTGATGCTATATACTGCATGTAATTTCTCCCTTATAATGGCTGAGAATGTTTGAGTGAATGAGATGATAATTATATAATTAACTTCTCATATTTGTAAAAGTAAAGACACTTATCAAATCCATGTTTGCAGGACTGCATTGCACTGTAGAAATTAACCTAGTGTCTGTCAGCTGAATACATGGGAAGGCTCATGCTATTTGTCAGGGAAAATTCATGTTTTCTTTCATTATGTGTATTCCACATATGAAGGCATTTCTAGTGCATGATTTCTGCCATACAATGCCTATTTCTTGATGCTTAATCACACTGTCTGTTCTCATGGTACACCGGTCCCTGTGATCTACTTATTGTGAGAATTTACAAGATAATTGTGTGAAGCTGCCTCTGATTAGGAGTATGTGCCTATGACTTCACGGTTTTGGGGATGAACCTGGAGAAAGGATATCACCCCAAACCCCCAATTAAAATTGCACTTCATCATCAGTGAGAGGCGGGTGTTCGAATATCACACTCCCCCTGCCCCTCCCATTCCTCTCTGAATCTGTGATAGTACTGTATAACTGTGACAATGGTTCAATAGATGTAAAACACATGTTGTGCCTTTGTTTATTAACAGAGAATGAGGAAGATGGAGGAGGCCCTTTCAATTACCAGGACAACTCCAGGGAAGTCCTGAGCTCTAGCTTCAACTCCAGCTGAAAAATAAGACTCCATAAAGTACCACATGAACAACAGGTTGCAAATGGTCAGCCTGAATCCACTAATTCTGGCCTATACAGATGGCACTGAAGAAAAGTCTTTCTTAAAAGCCTAAGACAGGGATACTCTCCAATTTTGTAAAAGCTTCAGACTATATCTTCAAGATAAATTCAGGAAGAAACCTTAAGAGGAGAGATCACCTGGTCTTCAGCATGTCACTACTGGCTAAGAGTGGACATTAAAGGTGCACTTGGAGCTGACCCTATCACAGCTTAATATAAATAATGGCTGAAAGCTGAAGGAGCAGAAGTTCATTTATAGAGCAAATTCTCAAAATGGATTGGTGTTAAGTCCATCAGAAATCTTAGGAGTGATAGACTGTGAAGAAAGACAGCTAGGACATATTGTTTCTTTTTAGATCTTCCTCCACTGGAAAAGTAAAAGAACAGTCTTAAGTGTCAACTTCATGAACAGTCAAAATTAGGTGAGATAGACAGAAAGAAGAATGCTAGGACATATTGTTTCTTTTTAGATCTTCCTCTACTGGAAAAGTAAAAGAACAGTCCTAAGTGTCAACTTCATGTACTCACCAGTGAAAAGATAGAGCTTTAAAATTTCTTTCAAGATTGTGACAGCAGGGAATAGCCTGAATTGGAAAAACCATCATGGGGAGAACTGTAACCTGAGCTGTCCAACACATCATAGGTGCTAAAAGGATTAAACAGACCAGTGGAGCAGAACGTCCCTATGCTTGCCCCAATTTATGGCTTATCTTGTGTTTCCCTCATTAACAGTCGAAGAAAGGATTTAAGTCTAAAGTGTGGTGTAGGATAACTTATGGAGTAGAGAAGTGAAGGAGGAGGGTTATTTAGATTAATGTCTCGGTGGGATTTGGGTGTTGTATTTAGGTTCATAATTATGTCAATATGTTACATATTAACTAAGAATTTGAAGTGTGATGATTGACTATATGAAGCCTGAGTCTTCACCTGGTCCAGAAACATTAATAAATGATTAGTAGTAAGAAAACAGTTTTTGAGATATATGTCCCTGTGGTTGTCTTGTCCAACTGGTGTCAAGCATCTTCATGGTGACTGTTACTCTACTGTTGTGGTTGGTTACAGAGATTGTGGAAGTATGTGTGGTTGTTGTCAAGTATCTTCCATGATGTATGACTTGTCTAATCTGTTGGTGTGATCATTCCTTTGTGAATGTTGGTCCAACTGTTGGCAAGATCTTCTCATGTTGTCTTGTTCAACCAGTGTAAAATACAGTTGTTGTTATGTTCACTACAATGGTACAATTGTCAATGTGATCATTTGTCCAAGTGTCTTGTGTCACTTGAAATAATATTAAAGAGATCAAAAATGAGGTTGGCGACCAGAGCACAGTCAGCTGGAAGATGAGAGAACTGCTTTCATTGGTTGCTGTGGCTAACTGCCAAGATCTCTATATATGGCCTAGAATAGAAATCATCAATAAATAATTCTGTGTAGAACTTAACTTAGGTCTAATTTCTCACAGTGGGGGTACTCGATGAGCCAAAATTCTGAATGGTTTCTCTACAAGGGTTATGCGAGAATAAATATCAATACCTCTAGACACTACTTGCTGTTACTAACCTGTATCTTTTATAGAGATATACTTTATAGAACTTCACTCATTGGAACTTCTATAATTCTCTATAAACCCACAAAAAAACCTCACAGGATGGAAAGTTATTCAATCTCAGAAGGCTGAAAGCTAAAACCAAAATTGACAGTGGCACAGTCAGAGAGCTCCTGTTTGCTGATGATTGCGCTCTATACGCCAACTCAGAGGCGGACATGCAACATAATGTTTCAGCTTTCTCACATGCCTGTGCCAACTTTGGGCTCAATATCAACTTGGAGAAGACTGTAGTTATGTACCAGCCAGCTCCAGGGAATAATCACACTGTGCCGAATATCAAAGTGAATGATCATAGACTAAGTGTTGTGGACAAATTTACCTATCTTGGCAGCACCGTGTCACAAGCTGCCACAATCGATGACGAAGTGAATGCAAGAATCTCCAAGGCCAGTGCAGCCTTTGGCAGACTGTACAAGAATGTATGGGACAGAACTGGAATAAGACTGCAAACAAAGCTAAAAGTCTACAAAGCAGTTGTATTATCCACACTGCTATATGCTTGTGAAACCTGGACTGTTTATCAGCGACACGCTAGGAAATTAAACCACTTCCACACAGTCTGCCTAAGGAAGCTACTGAAGATTAAATGGCAAGACAAGATTCCAGACACTGAAGTCCTAGAAAGAGCATCCATACCCAGTATCCACACTCTACTGAAGAAGAATCAGATTCGCTGGGCTGGTCACTTGACTCGCATGCCAGATCACAGGCTCCCTAAACGAATTTTTTACAGCGAACTGCGTTGTGGTAAACGCTCCCAAGGTGGCCAGAGGAAACGTTTTAAAGACACTCTGAAAATTTCACTGAATGCTTTTGGAATTCATCATGACACCTGGGAGGCTGCAGCCAGAGACCGAAATTCATGGCGTGCATCATTGCGCAAAGATGCAGTTATATGTGAGGCAACCAGGACTGCAAGAGCTGTGAAGAAAAGGCAGGACAGAAAAACCACTGCAGGAAATCCTCCTCCAGAGACGTCAAGCATTCTTTGTCCACATTGTCAAAGAACATTTCGAGCCAAAATAGGCCTTATCAGCCATCTTAGAACCCACGGCTCCACACCTTCAACCCCACTGGATGAAATGAATGGTCATCATCATTCTTGATGGACAAACAACATAACACATTTCAGGTAGGTATTGTCAGAATGCACCCTTTCAACAGAATGTGAGATGCATTCTTCATTATTCACTTCTTTATTCACTGTAGGAGTTGTCTTTTCGCTGAGCATATTTACAACAGGCTCATTTCCAGTAGGTCAAGAATTACCAGCATCGCTATTGTCCGCTTGTTGTGATCTTATTGCTGTCTATGGGATATTACGTGGTGAGGTCCCAATCTCTTCCACGATGGCCAGCCATGTTCACTATCGTGTCCTGAACACGCCTCATGTGTGCCACACACTCGGCTGTTTCGCATTCGAAGCCGTTGATCTATGTAGATTCATCCGCCTTCTCAGCCGTCCCAAGTCTTTGTGTACTAGGGGTGGACATTCCCTTAGTAGGATATTACCCCTGCTTCACTCATGTAGCTTAGCCAGTCAGCCAAGACTGTTTCCCGTGGTGAGGACACCCTCGACTACACTTTCATGCTAAATGTTAAAAAAATATATAAACGGTACATGTTGTAGCTTTGTGTGGATTTGTCTCAAAATAGGCACACGTTAGAAGTTACACGTTTGACTGACTTAAAATGCACAATGTGTTCTAAAGCAATTTTCTGTTATGGGTACGTGATGTGAAAGGTCATCTCATTTTGTGGACGTGGCTGCAATAGGTGGCCAATCTTTCCTCACTGTCACGGGTGACCACCTGTCAACTTCGCTAACACGCCGGTGTTTATTGATCTAGCCTTAAATCAGTTCTGTTTGCTTGAAGCTGGAAAGTCCCAAAAAAAAAAAAACACGAACTCAGTTATGTCATCATCAACATAATCAGTGATTGAAACGTTAATAGCAGCTGTGTATGGTAAAATCATGACAAGGTCTCTAAGAAAACTGAAAACGATAGAAAAGAAAGCGGCAAGAATTATCTAGCACCTAAGTTACGCGTCCAACGACAGCACAGACAGAACTGGTTCGACGTTTGTAACTTTAAGATCACAGATCTTGTGCGGTGACCTACATTTGCATCGAGGTCAGGTTTGTAAACATGTTTCCAAGGTTACTGATCAATGTTTTCATATTATCTATAATGAGTTCGGATATACAGACTTATTCGGTAATACAGACTTTTCAAGGAATGCAGACTTTTCAAGGAATAAAGACTTATGTAGGAATACAGACTTCTCTACGAACAGAGTCTTCAACAGGAATACATTCATATGCAGTAATACATACATCTCCAGGAATACATAAATCGTCAGGACTACATACATCTCAAGGAATACAAACTTCTCCTGGAATGGAGACATTTCGAGAAATACAGACTTCTCCAGACATACCGACTTCTCCGGGAATGCAGACGTCTACATCCACGATGACTACTGTCCAGGCAAGGACAGGTTGCTGTAGTGAACATAGTCACGGTACGAATGCCGACAAGGACGTCACGTCACATCCACCCGGGACTTCCCAGTTACAGCCACGTCCTCCAGGCGATGACCATCATTCTGAAGCTGTAGCGGACGGCGGGTCATCTGACAAGCGATGGGATCTAGACACGACCCAATCACGGGATGTCATGACGCTGTCCGGGGTCCCCATGTCAGTGGACACCAGTGAAGAGGACGTCGAGTACTACCAGAATTTAACCAACAGGACACAAAGTGTCAGTGTCAACTCTGTATTCATGTTTCTGGGTGAAGCCTGGAGCCTGGCTCTGTCACCACAAAACTTTATAGATTTATTGTGGTACATTGGAATACGTCGTCTTCCAAGTATAGCCCTGGGAGGCCTCGCTGGTTGCGTCATCAGTTTGTGTGTTCTGAAAAAGAGCGGCCTGAGGAAACCATCTAACATCCTTTTGTTCCAGTTAAGCTTATCGGATATTCTCACACTACAACGAATGGTTGGCGGTATGGACCGTATATACACTATAGCACAATGTCTTCACGTACCAAATCATTTTGCATACCTCATTTATGTGTTGTCTAATTTTGATTGGAACATGTTAGATGTCAGTAGTAAAGTGGCAACCTTTATCATACTGTGGATAACAGCGGAAAGACTTCTGGCAATTTTCTGCCCTTTACATTTCAAGTCACTGGTAACCGCCAGCAGAGTGTGGGCACTTGGATTCATCACATTTATGATTTGTGCTGTGTATACATTAAGTACATCTAAACCGTGGCTGGTGATAGACAAATCATTACAAAACAACACATCTGAAGCCTGGTTGAGATTACAATATGGGGCCCTCGGGAAAATGGGATTGTATGTAACACTCACACTTCGGCATATAATCCCTCTTCTCTTAGTGTTGCTGGGATGTGTTGTGATCGCAGTCAAGCTGTCAATCACTCGTCACAATCGTCGCCTTCTGTCACGCAACTCAGACAAGAACAAGTCAAGAAACAGAACAACAAAGACACTGCTTCTTGTATGCATCTCTTATTTTGCAACCAGAATTCTCATCTTCTACCAATATTTTGAACCGACGGCACATGGCGGCAGGATTTTCCTAATTATTGCATTAACGGGCCTCTTCACAAAACTAGCTATTACCCTGGGCACAGCATTAGACGTTCCTATTTTTAATTTCTACAACAGGAAGCTTCGAATAATTCTTTATCAAATGTTAGGGTTGTACCCCACATTACTAGGTCAACCACGACTTCAAATAACAACATAGTATGTGCGCAAATATAACAGCCTTCCCTCAGTGGTCATTTGCAAACAGAAATGAAATTAACATAATTGCTGCACACACAAACCGCCCCTTCTAGTCCAGCAGATGTGACAATGCGTGGATGCTAACTGTCCACTTCTAGTTCAGCAGATGTAACAATACATGGATGGTAACTATCATGTCCAGCATATTTCGCTGCATCTCGTCAGTTGTCAACTGCAGAGTTATAAATCAGATGAAGTGTTTAAATGAATAAGTGTTAGTGGAAAAGAGAGTTAACCAGTCTTCTGGAATCCTTGTGCATTCGAAAGGCTATGCTTGCTTGCTTGTGTTCGTTGGCTTGAGCTCCAACGCGAAGTCCTGTATGTCGGATGAAGGCATCCTGTTGTCCAACATCAGTGTGATGTCATACAGGACCTGAGGTTTGCGTGAGTATCCGTTGTCGCATGTCTGGCTTATTGGTGTGCAGACTGGTGGTTCCTCGCCGTACAGGCAGACACTCCGACTTCGGAAGAATCGGCGATCCTACTGACTTTAGCCAGAACCCCAAAGGGACCTGTTGCCCAGGACGCTCGACGAGGACGCGTCAATATAACCCGACCCTGGTGCCTTGGAAACACCTCTGCGTCCCGAAAGGCTATAAAACGCCGTCCTCGTGTTTCTCTCAGCACCTAATAACAGGCGGCCATATCGTAAACAGAGGAGGAAAAGCGCTTGATAAACTATATTCGGCGAACAATAAAGATGGCTAATATATTGTGAAGCGCTAGCAATTAGGCTGTTCCAGCCGGTTTTGTGCAAATATAAAGAGTTTGTATTAAGCTTGAAACTACTGTGGGGGATAACAAATGTTCAACATTGGGACAATAAATGTAAGTGTATTGTAAGCAATAAATCTGAAACATATTACTTGTAGATTCCGTCTTTATATTGACTAAGGATTAGAAAATATCAAACAAGAAATGGAAAGAGAGAAGATTAATATATTAAGAATGTGCCAGAAGAAATGGAAAGGGACAGGGATCAAGACATGAGAGGATTGTAAGTTTATTTATTATGGAGTAGAAGAAAGGCAAAGAGGTTTAACCATTATTTTGCATCGGCAAACATCAGATTCTGTTAAAGGATATTGGGTTGTGTCAGACAAGGATCTATTAGTACAATTAATCGGCAGACCTTTTAACATAAACGTCTTTCAAATATATGCTCCAACTAGTTAATGCTGTGAAGCATTATGCTCCCTCTCTCTCTCTCTCCTCTCTCTCTCTCTCCCTCTCTCTCTCCCACTCTCTCTTCCTCTCTCTCCCTCCCTCTCTCTCTCCCTCCCTCTCTCTCCGTCCCCCCTCTCTCTCTCTCTCTCCCTCTCTCTCCCTCTCTCTTCCTCTCTCTCCCTCCCTCTCTCTCCCCCTCTCTCCCCCTCTCTCTCCCTCTCTCTCCCACCTCTCTCTCTCTCTCTTTCTCTCTCTCTCTCTCTCTCTCTTTCTCTCTCCCACTGAACTAAAATTGCCTAGTAATTCACAAGTAGCCAATAAATGTTGCGACTGGTTGCAACGTCCTTTAAAAAAAAAAAAACACTGTCTCGTCATAAACTAACTCTAACGTTAGATGAAAGATCATAGCGGACATTAAGTTGAGTTATGGCCTTGTGGTGGGTGCGGGTTCAGATCCTCTGCTATCCCCGATCCAAGTGAGCCAACTGGAGTCAAATATCTCGTTTAGGCTGATTAGTGTGAAAGTACCCGGGTACACATTTCCACATCCTGGAAATGGCTCGTGAGAAAGTCTCCAATTGGTATCCCCAAGGCGAGAGTTTGATGAACTTAGATAGACAGATTTAAGTGCGGGAATAGACAACTAGGTAAGGCAGACTACCCTTATCATGCTAAATCCCCCCCCCCCTTTACCCCTGACACCCCCCCCCCAGCTTGGTTTAATGTCCTCAACATGTAGTCATGTTACCTCAGGACAGACTACACGCCCCCTTAAAAAATAAAAAAATAAAAAACAGCAAGAAAGACAATAATAATGGTAAATTATCTCGAACGACAACTAACCACACACACAAAAAAAAAACATTCCCATATGTCTGGCACGTTACACCCACCTTGGGTATTCATGATGCCCATGTTAAACATTGCCTTAACGAGTCATGTATTATTGATTTTTTTTTCATGCGTTTTAATGCTTATTGTTCATTTGTTGTCAGAGAATTGCTTCGTAAGAGATGTTGAATGAAAGAATGTATGAGAGGAAATAGAGAAGAAGGGCAGAATGTCAGACGGGCCTGCGTGCCCAATTCTTAACCCTTGGAAAATAAAGATTTACTTACTTACTTAAGTAAACCATATATAAGCCATTCAACTTACACAGCTACACACAGCTGCACACAGCTACACACAGCTGCACACAGCTACACACAGCTGCTACATGTGAAGGCAAGAACGAACTACGAGTTACACACTTTCTGTCACTGTGTTTATTTTCCTGTCAGATCTCTCTAACAGCATCAGTCAGCATCAGTCAGCATCAGTCAGCATCAGTCAGCGATAATCGTGTATGGCGGATTATACTCAACTGGTGGTTCCAGCTACATAAAGCCCTCATATATAATGAGTGGCGTTGTGATTGACGGTCGATTTGACCTGATGTAAGCATCATCATCATCATCTTCCACTTCTGCCGTCAAGCGTCGTGGGGAGGAATAATTTGCGTTCCAGCGCCTGGTGGGCGGCATTGGATAGTGTCAGTTAGTTAGTTAGTCGCGGTTCCAACTTCAAGGCAAAGGGTCGTCCCATATTGCTCCGTTCATGTGCCAGTGAATATCACAAAATGCTCCTCACTGCTCCATGTGAACAATGGAATAGACAGGAGTGTAGGCAAGCCAACAGCCCGCACAGGTACATTGTGCATAATGCCGCCGTCAGAATGCCAACACAAAAGTCCTCCCCGAAAAATACAGTTCATCATCGATGAAAACCGCAGTCACCAGAAAGACTTCATTGACCGGGGTTTTATCCCATATGGCTTGGTCTCTTTCTGCAGGGCAACCTCCGACCCACCGAAAGCGCCGCACAAAGAACGAACTCCGTAGCTACAGTGGCAACTCCCAGGAGTCTCCTGAAAAATGCACTCGTGAACCGAAAAGGCAAACTAGTCAATCCAGCAACAGCCGGCCGTCATCGTTCCGAACATGCAGTTCACTCGAAAAACAACCGCGGACAGATGCAAAAGCATTCCACGCGAAATTCACAGCTCACAGTGTCGCGCCACGCACTCACTCAGTAGCAGGGCGACGGAACCATAGCCTCGTCAGTCGCCTCTTACGACGTGCATGGTAGGCACCAGTGTTACTATTCATTGCTCCCCCGTATGGGCCCTGGCAACACACGGGCGTGGATAGTGTCATTCCGTGTGATTGTACAATGTCTTTGATGTCGTCAATCCATTTTCTTCTTGGACGTCCTCGTGGTCTCGTCGCAGATGATCTGTGATGTAAGGCCAGTGATGTTAGTTGTTGGTGTTGCATTCTAACGACATGGTCATCCCACTTGATCTTCTGTCTTTCAATAAATGTGGCACAAGGTGTTGATCCCACTGTCTGTCTGATAACAGCCTTTCTTACTCAGTCTCGGATTGTTAAGTTGGCAGCTCTCCTCAGGCATCTCATCTCGCAGGTGTTGATTTTGCGAAAGTGTGATTTGGATAAAGTCCAGGTTTGAGATTGGTAGCATAGGGTTGTTGTGAATATGCTGTTTATTATCTGTCGTTTTGCGGACATGGGTATGTTTGGATGTTTCAGTGTGGGTGATAATTGATATGTAAGTGCACTAGATTTTTGACATCTGATTTCGATTTCTCTGTCCAATCTGCCATCTTCTGAGATCATACTTCCAAGATATTTGAATTCTTTAACTTGTTTCAGAGTTGTGCTATTTATCTGTATACTTAATGGGCTCGGCGATCTGCTAACTTCGGTTTTGGCTGTGTTTATCCTCATATTATATCTGCTGCAGGTTGAATGCAGATTATTAATATGATGTTGTAGTCTGCCCTGATCGCTGTAAAATTGCCAATGATCGTCTGCAAATATAAGTTCATTTATTTCCTGTGGATCAGTTGTTTCATCTGGAGTAAAGAGTTCTAAATTTTCTGAATCTGTTCTGTCAAGACTTGCTTCTTTGGATATTCTGTCCATGTAGATATTGAATAGCAGGGGAGAGAGCACACATCCCTGCCTCACTCCTGTATTGACTGTGAACATATCTGATTATACCTTCTTGTGTTCCTTACTGCCTTTGGCTCGAGTTTTACATGGCTATTTGTTTTCTAGCCCAATTGCCTTGTATCCCCATAGTCCTTACGGATGGTCCATAATTTGTATTTGTCTAATGTGTGAAAGTCTTTTCCTGATCTACAACACAATTTCTGTTGGTCACTATTCGATTAGTTTTTTTTTCACCATATTTGTCTAAGTATGAATGAAGTGGCACCTTACCAGTCTTGACAGAACCAAAGTATGTGAGTTGGAAATTTGCCAAAATTCCATCACAATGCTTGGGCAGAAAATCCATCACACTGCTTGGGCAGAGCTTCCGAGAACATGTGGTGCCCAAACGACATGTTCCCTCTCTCGGCCTTGCCTTGTTTGATCCAGAGGAAAGGGTAACCAATATGTCTGGAACAAGGTAGGCTGCAGACGCTGGCGGCTCAGCGTCAAACCTCCGAGACCTCGCCTCCACGAGCAGGGGACGAGCGGTGGCCAGACCCTAAGCCCATGGAATTTGACTTAGAGGCGGTCAGCCAAATCCCGCAGGTAAGTGTCGTATACGCGTCCGGGCCACTGAGCGCGTACACCTGTCAAACTGTCTGGACCATGTAAGCGTGTACTACCGTCAGACTCCCCGCCTGACTCGTGCGGCTCCCGCGACCAACGAGAGTAGGCCCGCCGGAGATATTGCTTGTCTGTTGCGTCTGTTGGCAACTGCCAGGCTAGGTATATGCATGTGTGTGTGTGTAAGGAAGTGTGTGTCGATTTGTGATTGTGTGGATGTACAGAAGTACTGTAAGTACATGTGTATTTTCGGGCGTGTAAGTGTGTATCTACATAAAGGCTTTCGATAAAGTGAGACATGTCGACATTATAAGGATGCTTGAAGATCTACAAATTGATGGAAAAGACCTTAATACTTGCCACTTAATACCAAGAATTCTTCGCAGACACGCATATGAAAGCTGTTTAAACGTTTCTCTTGGTGTGAGTAAGTTGTCCAGGCTTCACTGCTATAAATAATAGTACTAAGGACACAGGCTTGATAGACAAGGACTTTTGTTTTGGCAGTAAGCTTCCTGTTCTCCCAGACTCTTTTCCTTAACCTGTTCATTGTGTTGCTGCCTTACCAATCCGAATGTTGATTTCCTGAACTAGTGATAATGTGCTATTTACCACTGATCCTAGATATGTAAAATGGTCTACCATCTCTAGTCCGGCGTCGTCAATAAAGATTGATGGTACACCATGTGCACCTTGTGACATAATCTGTGTCTTCTTTTTGCTAATTGTTAAACCAAATTCAGAACAAACATTGGAGATAGCAGACAGTAGACATTGTAATTCTTCCTCAGAGTGGGTCGTAACTGCAGCATCATCTGCAAAAAGCAACTCTCTGATCAGTACCCTCCAAATTTTGGTCTTGGCCTTCAATCTCTGAGCATTGTAGAGGCGGCCATCTGAGCGTGAGTGAATGTATATACCACCAGCCTGATCACGAAAGGCATATTTCAGTAGAAGTGAAAAGTATATTCCAAAGAGGGTGGGAGCTAGTACACAAACTTGCTTAACTCCACTCTTGATTTCAAACTCTTCAGAAGTTGCACCATCAAACTTGATTATACCTTGCATGCCTATGTGGAACGATTCCACAATGGACAGAAGAGTTGGTGGGCAGACAATCTTCTTTAGTGCCTTGAACAGACCCTTAAGACTGACCAAATCAATTGCTTTTGTGAGGTCATTGAAGGCAATAAACAGTGGTTGATTCTGTTCACGGAATTTTTTTATTTTGTTTTGGGTATTTGTCGCAATGATCTCCCAGGACTTGAAGTCTACGCAGAACAATTCGGGCAAATACTTTTCCAACAATACACAGAAGTGAGATACCCCTATAGTTGTTGCAGTCGCTGCGGTCGCTCTTGTTCTTGTACAGTGTTATGATGATTGAATATTTGAAATCCTGTGGGACTTGTCCTTCTCGCCAGCAAAGCTCTATTAGCTGGTGGATCTGCAGAGTGAGTGTGTCTTGCCCACGCCTGATAACCTCTATTGGAATCCCATCCTCACCTGGAGCCTTGCCAGATGCAAGTTCATTAATAGCACTCTTAACTTCTGTTATAGTGGGAAGTGTGTCCAGGTGGTCAAGAGTTGGCAGGGCCTCTATGGCGTTGAGGGCATCATCCGCTAGTTTGGTCTCACTTGAGTAAAGCTCCAAATAGTGCTCTACCCATCTGTCCATCTGCTGTTTCTTATCAGTTATGATTTCTCCAGTCAAGGTTTTCAATGGTGCACTTCTTTTGATCATTGGACCACAGGCTTTCTTTATTCCTTCATACATGCTTCTGATGTTTCCCTTATCACTTGCGATTTGAATGGACTCACATAACTTGATCCAATAATCATTTGCACATTACTTGGCAGCCTTTTGCACATCCTTCCTAGCTTGCCTTAGCTCACTCAGAGTGTTACGCGTTGGTCTTTCCTTGTTTCTTAAGAGAGCTATCTTCGTCTTATCAATCAAGCGCCGCAGAATCTGGCTTTTTGCCTCAAACCAGTCCTGCCTCTTGTGATCCACAGTGCCGTAAACCCCTACCGCTGTTTTATAAAGAGTTTCCTTAAGTTTACCGCAATTTTCACTTACTGTACAATTTTCTGGTGTATTAGTGAAAGTGTCTTGAAGTCGTTGTTGAATCTGAAAGTACTTTTCAGGTTCGTGAGTGTTAATGATATTAATCCTGGGGTTAGATTTATGTTTAGCTGTGTAGATTCTCTTTGGTCTCAGTCTAACCCTTGCAACAACCAAAGAATGATCCGTATCACAGTCAGCACTGTGATAACTTCGAGTCAATGATATATGGTTTAGATGTTGTCTCCGTGTGATGATGAAGTCCAGCTGGTGCCAATGGCCGGATCTTGGATGTTTCCAAGTGACCTTATGCAGCTCTTTTGTTTTAAAAAAGGAGTTAGTAATACATAGGTCATTTCTAGTGCAGTGCTCCAGCAGCCTTTGCCCATTTTCATTCATGCGACCGATGTTGTATTTTCCAAGGCACACTGGCCATGAACTCAAGTCCTTGCCCACACGAGCATTTATAGCACCGAGCATATAAATGTAGTCGGATTTTGGAACTGCCTTGATCACGGAGTCTAACTCCTCATAGAACGAATCCTTCACATCATCAGAGGAATCGAGTGTCGATGCATATGCAGTAATAATGGTGGCAAAACCACAAGAGGTTACCAAGCGCAGGGATAATAGTCTTTCATTGCCTCCTGCTGGAATTTCAATCATTCCCAGTAGCGAAATTTTCACTGCAAAGCCCACACCGTGTTGCCTTTTTTCTGCCTGCCCTTTACCCTTCCAAAACAAGGTGTAATTGTTTTCCCTAAGTGACACTTCCTCAGCGAGGCGAGTCTCCTACAGGCCAGCAATATCAATGTTAAGACGATTGAGTTCGGCATCAATCACAGCCGTTTTTCTCACATCGTCAATATTGGTCAAGTCAGTGGAAAATCCTGGACACATGGTTCCCACGTTCCAGGTTGCAAGCCGTAGCTTGAGGTGTCTATTTTTCTTTTTATTAGTGCCGAGTGCATTGGTTTTACAGCCTGCGATTCAGATTTTGTCCTAGCCCCAAGCACCCATTGAAGCAGGCAGGCTGTGGCGGATCAGCACCCAATTGGCCGGGGGATGCCCAGCTTGAGGCGGGCGGTAGCTGATCAGTGACACCTGTAGGTGTCTCCCACCGTCAGAGGCAACGCGTGGCGCCCCATGTCTACGCCAACTGACAAGGACTTATAACCCGTAACAGTTGCCTCTCGCTTTGATTCCGAGACTGGTTAAGACCAGGGATGGAGTTATTGCCTTTCCATAGCACAAAGCCTGGGCTAAAATATAGAGATCGTGTGTTGCCCATTCAGCATGATCCCTCTCTCGGCCTGCCTAGTTCACTCCAGAGGAAAGGTAACACCTCTACATCTGGAACAAGACAAGCTGCAGAAGCTGCCGGATCAGCAAAGCAATGCTCTAACTGTCCGCCTGACGGAGCTTCGATTCTAGACCAGCTGCCATCCAAGGCTTAAGGCCTGGTCTGCCCTGCCATGACATTTAGTCTTCAGGTTGCATTTCCTCGCACCAGGGTAAGGCTTGTACCGTCCCAATTGCGCTCTTCCGCCCGAAGCCGTTGGCACAATGTGGGGTGTCGGGTTTGGTAAGCGGCGCCCAACGTTCGGCGCTTACAGAAAGCAGGTAGTACCGTCTACTGTCATACGGTAGCTCAGTTATATCTGACTAAGACCTGACAGGTGTAGGTCAATAGCTTATTAAAAGAGGTGTGAGACAGGGATGTGTAATGTCTCCAGATTTGTTTTTCTCTGTACAGATATTTTAAGAAATATAGAAGACATGGAAGGAATCAACATTGGAGGACGATACATCAATAACATTAGATATGCAGATGATACAGTCTTGATTGCAGATAATGAACAGGACCTGCAAAATTTAAGTTAAGTAGATGCGGTTGTTGCACACAGTGAACAACTAGGGTTAGAACTGAATATTAAGAAGGCACAGATTATGGTCGTCACTGGGAAGTAGGAAATACCACAATGTGATATACGAGTAACTGGGCATATTCTTCAGCAAGTGAATCGATACAGTTCTCTCGTCACAGTTATAACATCTGATGGCAGATGACTTGAAGAGATTAGAACAAAAATTGCCATTGTGAAGGTAGCCTTTTGCAAGATGAAAACCATTCTGACCAATAAAAAGATATCAACTGAAACGAGAAAAATAGTGTTGAAGTGCTACATAAAAACTATACTATTGTATGGATGTGAAGCGTGGACAATAAGCAGTCAAGCTGAAAAATAGCTGTTGGCTGTGGAAATGTGGTTTCGGGGGGAAATGCAAAGAATACCATGGACAGACAGAAAAACCAATGAACAAGTCCTTCAAGAAACAAATGAAGATCGTAAACTGAATAGAGTCATTAGACGTAGACAGTCAAAATTCTTTGGACATGTTATGAGAAGAAATGACTTGGAGAACTTGGTGACAACTGGCAAGTTCGAAGGGAAGAGACCAAGGGGAAGATCGAGAAGTAAATACCTGGATGGCTTGGCCACGTGGCATGGTCGAGATAGGAACACAGCGCTGATCCACGACTCTGGTGATAGTGTGAGATGGCAGAACATGACCGCCCACGCTTACCGGCATGGCACATGATGGATGGATGGAAGTGTGTATCTGTCGATTATGTCTATATGGGAAGGAATGTATGTGTGTGCTTTGCTTTGTGTATATACATTGGGATATATGGGCGTGAGAAAGTGAGAGAAGAGAGAACAGAGAGAGGGAGGGAGAGAGAGAGAGAGAGAGAGAGAGAGAGAGAGGGGGAGGGAGGGAGAGAGAGAGAGAGAGAGAGAGAGAGAGAGAGAGAGAGAGAGAGAGAGAGAGATGGAGAAAAGAGAGAGTATGTATGAGCAAATGTGTATCAGTGAGTTTGCGATTGTTAGTATATATGTATGTGAAAAAAATTGTATTTGTGTGTTACTGAGAGGGTGCATTACTGTGAGAGTGTATTTGTGTGTTACTGAGTGGGTGCATTACTGTGAGAGAATATTTGTGTGTTACTGAGTGGGTGCATTACTGTGAGAGTGTATTTGTGTGTTACTGAGTGGGTGCATCACTGTAAGAGTGTATTTGTGTGTTACTGAGTGGGTACATAACTGTGAGAGTGTATTTGTGTGTTACTGAGTGGGTGCATGACTGTGATAATGTATTTGTGTGTTACTGAGTGGGTGCATTACTGTGAGAGTGTATTTGTATGTTACTGAGTGGGTGCATGACTGTGATAATGTATTTGTGTGTTACTGAGTAGGTGCATTACTGTGATAATGTATTTGTGTGTTACTGAGTGGGTGCATTACTGTGAGAGTGTATTTGTGTGCTACTGAGTGGGTGTATTACTGTGAGATTGTATTTGTGTGTTACTGATTGCGTGCATGACTGTGAGCGTGTATTTCTGTGTTACTGAGTGGGTGCACGACTGTGAGATTGTATTTGTGTGTTACTGTGTGGGCGCATTACTGTGAGCGTGTATTTGTGTGTTACTGAGTGGGTGTATTACTGTGAGATTGTATTTGTGTGTTACTGAGTACGTGCATGACTGTGAGCGTGTATTTCTGTATTACTGAGTGGGTGCACGTCTGTGAGATTGTATTTGTGTGTTAGTGAGTGGGCGCATTACTGTGAGGGTGTATTTGTGTGTTACAGAGTAGGTGCATTACTGTGAGAGTGTATTTGTGTGTTACTGAGTGGGTGCATTACTGTGAGAGTGTATTTGTATGTTACTAAGTGAGTGCATTACTGTGAGAGTGTATTTGTGTGTTACTGAGTGTGTGCATGACTGTGATAATGTATTTGTGTGTTACTGAGTGGGTGCATTACTGTGATAATGTATTTGTGTGTTACTGAGTGGGTGCATTACTGTGATAGTGTATTTGTGTGTTACTGTGTGGGTGTAGTACTGTGAGAGTGTATTTGTGCATTACTGAGTGGATGCATTACTGTGAGAGTGTATTTGTGTGTTACTAAGTGGGTGCATGACTGTGAGAGTGTATTTGTGTGTTACTGAGTGGGTGCATGACTGTGATAATGTATTTGTGTGTTACTGAGTGGGTGCATTACTGTGAGAGTGTATTGGTGTGTTACTGAGTGGGTGCATGACTGTGATAATGTATTTGTGTGTTACTGAGTGGGTGCATTACTGTGATAATGTATTTGTGTGTTACTGAGTGGGTGCATTACTGTGAGAGTGTATTTGTGTGCTACTGAGTGGGTGTATTACTGTGAGATTGTATTTGTGTGTTACTGATTGCGTGCATGACTGTGAGCGTGTATTTCTGTGTTACTGAGTGGGTGCACGACTGTGAGATTGTATTTGTGTATTACTGTGTGGGCGCATTACTGTGAGCGTGTATTTGTGTGTTACTGAGTGGGTGTATTACTGTGAGATTGTATTTGTGTGTTACTGAGTACGTGCATGACTGTGAGCGTGTATTTCTGTGTTACTGAGTGGGTGCACGTCTGTGAGATTGTATTTGTGTGTTAGTGAGTGGGCGCATTACTGTGAGAGTGTATTTGTGTGTTACAGAGTAGGTGCATTACTGTGAGAGTGTATTTGTGTGTTACTGAGTGGGTGCATTACTGTGAGAGTGTATTTGTGTGTTACTAAGTGGGTGCATTACTGTGAGAGTGTATTTGTGTGTTACTGAGTGTGTGCATGACTGTGATAATGTATTTGTATGTTACTGAGTGGGTGCATTACTGTGATAATGTATTTGTGTGTTACTGAGTGGGTGCATTACTGTGAGAGTGTATTTGTGTGTTACTGTGTGGGTGCAGTACTGTGAGAGTGTATTTGTGCATTACTGAGTGGATGCATTACTGTGAGAGTGTATTTGTGTGCTACTAAGTGGGTGCATGACTGTGAGAGTGTATTTGTGTGTTACTGAGTGGGTGCATGACTGTGATAATGTATTTGTGTGTTACTGAGTGGGTGCATTACTGTGAGAGTGTATTGGTGTGTTACTGAGTGGGTGCATGACTGTGATAATGTATTTGTGTGTTACTGAGTGGGTGCATTACTGTGATAATGTATTTGTGTGTTACTGAGTGGGTGCATTACTGTGAGAGTGTATTTGTGTGCTACTGAGTGGGTGTATTACTGTGAGATTGTATTTGTGTGTTACTGATTGCGTGCATGACTGTGAGCGTGTATTTCTGTGTTACTGAGTGGGTGCACGACTGTGAGACTGTATTTGTGTGTTACTGTGTGGGCGCATTACTGTGAGAGTGTATTTGTGTGTTACTGAGTGGGTGTATTACTGTGAGATTGTATTTGTGTATTACTGAGTACGTGCATGACTGTGAGCGTGTATTTCTGTGTTACTGAGTGGGTGTACATCTGTGGGATTGTATTTGTGTGTTACTGAGAGGGCGCATTACTGTGAGAGTGTATTTGTGTGTTACTGAGTAGGTGCATTACTGTGAGAGTGTATTTGTGTGCTACTAAGTGGGTGTATTCTTGTGAGATTGTATTTGTGTGTTACTAAGTGGGTGCATTACTGTGAGAGTGTATTTGTGTGTTACTAAGTGGGTGCATTACTGTGACATTGTATTTGTGTGTTACTGAGTGGGTGCATGACTGTGATAAGGTATTTGTGTGTTACTGAGTGGGTGCATTACTGTGAGAGTGTATTTGTGTGTTACTGAGTGGGTGCATGACTGTGATAATGTATTTGTAAGTTACTGAGTGGGTGCATTACTGTGAGAGTGTATTTGTGTGTTACTGAGTGGGTGCATTACTGTGATAATGTATGTGTGTGTTACTGAGTGGGTGCATTACTGTGAGAGTGTATTTGTGTGCTACTGAGTGGGTGTATTACTGTGAGATTGTATTTGTGTGTTACTGAGTGCGTGCATGACTGTGAGAGTGTATTTTTGTGTTACTGAGTGGGTGCACGACTGTGAGATTGTAATTGTGTGTTACTGAGTGGGCGCATTACTGTGAGAGTGTATTTGTGTGTTACTGAGTGGGTGCATTACTGTGAGAGTGTATATGTGTGCTACTAAGTGGGTGTATTCTTGTGAGATTGTATTTGTGTGTTACTGAGTGGGTGCATTACTGTGAGAGATTTTTGTGTGTTACTGAGTGGATGCATGACTGTGAGTGTGTATTTGTGTGTTACTGAGTGTGTGCATTACTGTGAGAGTGTATTTGTGTGTTACTTAGTGGGTGCATTACTGTGAGAGTGTATATGTGTGTTACTGAGTCGGTGCGGGACGCAGAGGTGTTTCCAAGGCACCAGGGCCGGGTTATATACTGGCCAAGACCTATTGACGCGTCCTCGTCAGCGTCCTGGGCAACAGGTCCCTTCGGGGTCCTGGCTAAAGTCAGTAGGATCGCCGATTCCTCCGAAGTCGGAGAGTGTCTGCCTGTACGGCGAGGAACCACCAGTCTGCACACCAATAAGCCAGACATGGGACAACGGATACTCACGCAAAACTCAGGTCCTGTATGACATCACACTGATGTTGGACAACAGGATGCCTTCATCCGACATACAGGACTTCGCGTTGGAGCTCAAGCCAACGAACTCAAGCACGCAAGCAAGCACTGAGTCGGTGCATGACTGTGAGAGTGTATTTGTGTGTTACTGCGTGGGTGCATGACTGTGAGAGTGTATTTGTGTGTTACTGAGTGGGTGTATGACTGTTAGAGTGTATATGTGTGCTACTAAGTAGGTGCATTACTGTGAGAGTGTATTTGTGTGTTACTGAGTGGGTGCATGACTGTGAGAGTGTATTTGTGTGTTACTGAGTGGGTGCATGACTGTGCGAGTGTATTTGTGCATTACTGAGTGGATGCATTACTGTGAGAGTGTATTTGTGTGTTACTAAGTGGGTGCATGACTGTGAGAGTGTATTTGTGTGTTACAGAGTGGGTGCATTACTGTGAGAGTGTATTTGTGTGTTACTAAGTGGGTGCATTACTGTGAGTGTGTATTTGTGTGTTACTGAGTGGGTGCATGACTATGATAATGTATTTGTGTGTTACTGAGTAGGTGCATTACTGTGATAATGTATTTATGTGTTACTGAGAGGGTGCATTACTGTTAGAGTTTATTTGTGTGTTACTAAGTGGGTGCATGACTGTGAGAGTGTACTTGTGTGTTACAGAGTGGGTGCATTTCTGTGAGAGTGTATTTGTGTGTTACTGAGTGGGTGCATTACTGTGAGTGTGTATTTGTGTGTTACTAAGTGGGTGCATTACTGTGAGAGTGTATTTGTGTGTTACTGAGTGGGTGCATGACTGTGATAATGTATTTGTGTGTTACTGAGTGGGTGCATTACTGTGAGAGTGTATTTGTGTGTTACTGAGTGGGTGCATTACTGTGAGAGTGTATTTGTGTGTTACTGAGTACGTGCATGACTGTGAGCGTGTATTTCTGTGTTACTGAGTGGGTGCACGTCTGTGAGATTGTATTTGTGTGTTACTGAGTGGGCGCATTACTGTGAGAGTGTATTTGTGTGTTACAGAGTAGGTGCATTACTGTGAGAGTGTATTTGTGTGTTACTGAGTGGGTGCATTACTGTGAGAGTGTATTTGTGTGTTACTAAGTAGGTGCATTACTGTGAGAGTGTATTTGTGTGTTACTGAGTGTGTGCATGACTGTGATAATGTATTTGTGTGTTACTGAGTGGGTGCATTACTGTGATAATGTATTTGTGTGTTACTGAGTGGGTGCATTACTGTGAGAGTGTATTTCTGCATTACTGAGTGGATGCATTACTGTGAGAATGTATTTGTGTGTTACTAAGTGGGTGCATGACTGTGAGAGTGTATTTGTGTGTTACAGAGTGGGTGCATTACTGTGAGTGTGTATTTGTGTGTTACTGAGTGGGTGCATGACTGTGATAATGTATTTGTGTGTTACTGAGTGGGTGCATTACTGTGAGAGTATATTTGTGTGTTACTAAGTGGGTGCATGACTGTGAGAGTGTAATTGTGTGTTACAGAGTGGGTGCATTACTGTGAGAGTGTATTTGTGTGTTACTGAGTGGGTGCATTACTGTGAGAGTGTATTTGTGTGTTACTAAGTGGGTGCATTACTGTGAGAGTGTATTTGTGTGTTAGTGAGTGTGTGCATGACTGTGATAATGTATTTGTGTGTTACTGAGTGGGTGCATTACTGTGAGAGTGTATTTGTGTGTTACTAAGTGGGTGCATGACTGTGAGAGTGTAATTGTGTGTTACAGAGTGGGTGCATTACTGGGAGAGTGTTTTTGTGTGTTACTGAGTGGGTGCATTACTGTGAGAGTGTATTTGTGTGTTACTAAGTGGGTGCATTACTGTGAGAGTTTACTTGTGTGTTACTGAGTGGGTGCATGACTGTGATAATGTATTTGTGTGTTACTGAGTGGGTGCATTACTGTGATAATGTATTTGTGTGTTACTGAGTGGGTGCATGACTGTGAGGGTGTATTTGTGTGTTACTGAGTGGGGGCATTACTGTGAGAGTGTATTTGTGTGTTACTAAGTGGGTGCATTACTGTGATAGTGTATTTGTGTGTTACTGAGTGGGTGCATGACTGTGATAATGTATTTGTGTGTTACTGAGTAGGTGCATTACTGTGATAATGTATTTGTGTGTTACTGAGTGGGTGCATTACTTTGAGAGTGTATTTGTGTGTTACTAAGTGGGTGCATGACTGTGAGAGTGTACTTGTGTGTTACAGAGTGGGTGCATTACTGTGAGAGTGTATTTGTGTGTTACTGAGTGGGTGCATTACTGTGAGAGTGTATTTGTGTGTTACTAAGTGGGTGCATTACTGTGAGAGTGTATTTGTGTGTCACTGAGTGGGTGCATGACTGTGATAATGTATTTGTGTGTTACTGAGTGGGTGCATTACTGTGAGAGTGTATTTGTGTGTTACTGAGTGGGTGCATGACTGTGATAATGTATTTGTGTGTTACTGAGTGGGTGCATTACTGTGATAATGTATTTGTGTGTTACTGAGTGGGTGCATTACTGTGAGAGTGTATTTGTGTGCTACTGAGTGGGTGTATTACTGTGAGATTGTATTTGTGTGTTACTGATTGCGTGCATGACTGTGAGCGTGTATTTCTGTGTTACTGAGTGGGTGCACGACTGTGAGCTTGTATTTGTGTGTTACTGTGTGGGCGCATTACTGTGAGAGTGTATTTGTGTGTTACTGAGTGGGTGCATTACTGTGAGAGTGTATTTGTGTGTTACTGAGTACGTGCATGACTGTGAGCGTGTATTTCTGTGTTACTGAGTGGGTGCACGTCTGTGAGATTGTATTTGTGTGTTACTGAGTGGGCGCATTACTGTGAGAGTGTATTTGTGTGTTACAGAGTAGGTGCATTACTGAGAGAGTGTATTTGTGTGTTACTGAGTGGGTGCATTACTGTGAGAGTGTATTTGTGTGTTACTAAGTAGGTGCATTACTGTGAGAGTGTATTTGTGTGTTACTGAGTGTGTGCATGACTGTGATAATGTATTTGTGTGTTACTGAGTGGGTGCATTACTGTGATAATGTATTTGTGTGTTACTGAGTGGGTGCATTACTGTGAGAGTGTATTTCTGCATTACTGAGTGGATGCATTACTGTGAGAATGTATTTGTGTGTTACTAAGTGGGTGCATGACTGTGAGAGTGTATTTGTGTGTTACAGAGTGGGTGCATTACTGTGAGTGTGTATTTGTGTGTTACTGAGTGGGTGCATGACTGTGATAATGTATTTGTGTGTTACTGAGTGGGTGCATTACTGTGAGAGTATATTTGTGTGTTACTAAGTGGGTGCATGACTGTGAGAGTGTAATTGTGTGTTACAGAGTGGGTGCATTACTGTGAGAGTGTATTTGTGTGTTACCGAGTGGGTGCATTACTGTGAGAGTGTATTTGTGTGTTACTAAGTGGGTGCATTACTGTGAGAGTGTATTTGTGTGTTACTGAGTGTGTGCATGACTGTGATAATGTATTTGTGTGTTACTGAGTGGGTGCATTACTGTGAGAGTGTATTTGTGTGTTACTAAGTGGGTGCATGACTGTGAGAGTGTAATTGTGTGTTACAGAGTGGGTGCATTACTGGGAGAGTGTATTTGTGTGTTACTGAGTGGGTGCATTACTGTGAGAGTGTATTTGTGTGTTACTAAGTGGTGCATTACTGTGAGAGTTTACTTGTGTGTTACTGAGTGGGTGCATGACTGTGATAATGTATTTGTGTGTTACTGAGTGGGTGCATTACTGTGATAATGTATTTGTGTGTTACTGAGTGGGTGCATGACTGTGAGGGTGTATTTGTGTGTTACTGAGTGGGGGCATTACTGTGAGAGTGTATTTGTGTGTTACTAAGTGGGTGCATTACTGTGAGAGTGTATTTGTGTGTTACTGAGTGGGTGCATGACTGTGATAAAGTATTTGTGTGTTACTGAGTAGGTGCATTACTGTGATAATGTATTTGTGTGTTACTGAGTGGGTGCATTACTTTGAGAGTGTATTTGTGTGTTACTAAGTGGGTGCATGACTGTGAGAGTGTACTTGTGTGTTACAGAGTGGGTGCATTACTGTGAGAGTGTATTTGTGTGTTACTGAGTGGGTGCATTACTGTGAGAGTGTATTTGTGTGTTACTAAGTGGGTGCATTACTGTGAGAGTGTATTTGTGTGTCACTGAGTGGGTGCATGACTGTGATAATGTATTTGTGTGTTACTGAGTGGGTGCATTACTGTGAGAGTGTATTTGTGTGTTACTAAGTGGGTGCATGACTGTGATAATGTATTTGTGTGTTACTGAGTGGGTGCATTACTGTGATAATGTATTTGTGTGTTACTGAGTGGGTGCATTACTGTGAGAGTGTATTTGTGTGCTACTGAGTGGGTGTATTACTGTGAGATTGTATTTGTGTGTTACTGATTGCGTGCATGACTGTGAGCGTGTATTTCTGTGTTACTGAGTGGGTGCACGACTGTGAGCTTGTATTTGTGTGTTACTGTGTGGGCGCATTACTGTGAGCGTGTATTTGTGTGTTACTGAGTGGATGTATTACTGTGAGATTGTATTTGTGTGTTACTGAGTACGTGCATGACTGTGAGCGTGTATTTCTGTGTTACTGAGTGGGTGCACGTCTGTGAGATTGTATTTGTGTGTTAGTGAGTGGGCGCATTACTGTGAGAGTGTATTTGTGTGTTACAGAGTAGGTGCATTACTGTGAGAGTGTATTTGTGTGTTACTGAGTGGGTGCATTACTGTGAGAGTGTATTTGTGTGTTACTAAGTGGGTGCATTACTGTGAGAGTGTATTTGTGTATTACTGAGTGTGTGCATGACTGTGATAATGTATTTGTGTGTTACTGAGTGGGTGCATTACTGTGATAATGTATTTGTGTGTTACTGAGTGGGTGCATTACTGTGAGAGTGTATTTGTGTGTTACTGTGTGGGTGCAGTACTGTGAGAGTGTATTTGTGCATTACTGAGTGGATGCATTACTGTGAGAGTGTATTTGTGTGTTACTAAGTGGGTGCATGACTGTGAGAGTGTATTTGTGTGTTACTGAGTGGGTGCATGACTGTGATAATGTATTTGTGTGTTACTGAGTGGGTGCATTACTGTGAGAGTGTATTGGTGTGTTACTGAGTGGGTGCATGACTGTGATAATGTATTTGTGTGTTACTGAGTGGGTGCATTACTGCGATAATGTATTTGTGTGTTACTGAGTGGGTGCATTACTGTGAGAGTGTATTTGTGTGCTACTGAGTGGGTGTATTACTGTGAGATTGTATTAGTGTGTTACTGATTGCGTGCATGACTGTGAGCGTGTATTTCTGTGTTACTGAGTGGGTGCACGACTGTGAGATTGTATTTGTGTGTTACTGTGTGGGCGCATTACTGTGAGCGTGTATTTGTGTGTTACTGAGTGGGTGTATTACTGTGAGATTGTATTTGTGTGTTACTGAGTACGTGCATGACTGTGAGCGTGTATTTCTGTGTTACTGAGTGGGTGCACGTCTGTGAGATTGTATTTGTGTGTTAGTGAGTGGGCGCATTACTGTGAGAGTGTATTTGTGTGTTACAGAGTAGGTGCATTACTGTGAGAGTGTATTTGTGTGGTACTGAGTGTGTGCATTACTGTGAGAGTGTATTTGTGTGTTACTAAGTGGGTGCATTACTGTGAGAGTGTATTTGTGTGTTACTGAGTGTGTGCGTGACTGTGATAATGTATTTGTGTGTTACTGAGTGGGTGCATTACTGTGATAATGTATTTGTGTGTTACTGAGTGGGTGCATTACTGTGAGAGTGTATTTGTGTGTTACTGTGTGGGTGCAGTTCTGTGAGAGTGTATTTGTGCATTACTGAGTGGATGCATTACTGTGAGAGTGTATTTGTGTGTTACTAAGTGGGTGCATGACTGTGAGAGTGTATTTGTGTGTTACTGAGTGGGTGCATGACTGTGATAATGTATTTGTGTGTTACTGAGTGGGTGCATTACTGTGAGAGTGTATTGGTGTGTTACTGAGTGGGTGCATGACTGTGATAATGTATTTGTGTGTTACTGAGTGGGTGCATTACTGTGATAATGTATTTGTGTGTTACTGAGTGGGTGCATTACTGTGAGAGTGTATTTGTGTGCTACTGAGTGGGTGTATTACTGTGAGATTGTATTTGTGTGTTACTGATTGCGTGCATGACTGTGAGCGTGTATTTCTGTGTTACTGAGTGGGTGCACGACTGTGAGACTGTATTTGTGTGTTACTGTGTGGGCGCATTACTGTGAGAGTGTATTTGTGTGTTACTGAGTGGGTGTATTACTGTGAGATTGTATTTGTGTGTTACTGAATACGTGCATGACTGTGAGCGTGTATTTCTGTGTTACTGAGTGGGTGCACGTCTGTGGGATTGTATTTGTGTGTTACTGAGAGGGCGCATTACTGTGAGAGTGTATTTGTGTGTTACTGAGTAGGTGCATTACTGTGAGAGACATTGTATTTGTGTGTTACTGAGTGGGTGCATGACTGTGATAAGGTATTGTGTGTTACTGAGTGGGTGCATTACTGTGAGAGTGTATTTGTGTGTTACTGAGTGGGTGCATGACTGTGATAATGATTTGTAAGTTACTGAGTGGGTGCATTACTGTGAGAGTGTATTTGTGTGTTACTGAGTGGGTGCATTACTGTGATAATGTATGTGTGTTACTGAGTGGGTGCATTACTGTGAGAGTGTATTTGTGTGCTACTGAGTGGGTGTATTACTGTGAGATTGTATTTGTGTGTTACTGAGTGCGTGCATGACTGTGAGCGTGTATTTTTGTGTTACTGAGTGGGTGCACGACTGTGAGATTGTAATTGTGTGTTACTGAGTGCGCGCATTACTGTGAGAGTGTATTTGTGTGTTACTGAGTAGGTGCATTACTGTGAGAGTGTATATGTGTGCTACTAAGTGGGTGTATTCTTGTGAGATTTTTTTTTGTGTTACTGATGGGTGCATTACTGTGAGAGATTTTTGTGTGTTACTGAGTGGATGCATGACTGTGAGTGTGTTTTGGTGTTACTGAGTGTGGCATTACTGTGAGAGTGTATGTTTGGTTACTTAGTGGGTGCATTACTGTGAGAGTGTATATGTGTGTTACTGAGTCGGGCGGGACGCAGAGGTGTTTCCAGGCACCAGGGCCGGGTTATATACTGGCCAAGACCTATAGACGCGTCCTCGTCAGCGTCCTGGGCAACAGGTCCCTTCGGGGTCCTTGCTAAAGTCAGTAGGATCGCCGATTCCTCCGAAGTCGGAGAGTGTCTGCCTGTACGGCGAGGAACCACCAGTCTGCACACCAATAAGCCAGACATGGGACAACGGATACTCACGCAAAACTCAGGTCCTGTATGACATCACACTGATGTTGGACAACAGGATGCCTTCATCCGACATACAGGACTTCGCGTTGGAGCTCAAGCCAACGAACTCAAGCACGCAAGCAAGCACTGAGTCGGTGCATGACTGTGAGAGTGTATTTGTGTGTTACTGAGTGGGTGTATGACTGTTAGAGTGTATAGTAGGTGCATTACTGGTGAGAGGTGTATTTGTGTGTTACTGAGTGGGTGCATGACTGTGAGAGTGTATTTGTGTGTTACTGAGTGGGTGCATGACTGTGCGAGTGTATTTGTGCATTACTGAGTGGATGCATTACAGTGAGAGTGTATTTGTGTGTTACTGAGTGGGTGCATTACAGTGAGAGTGTATTTGTGTGTTACTGAGTGGGTACATAACTGTGAGAGTGTATTTGTGTGTTACTGAGTGGGTGCATGACTGTTAGAGTGTATTTGTGTGTTACTAAGTAGGTGCATTACTGTGAGAGTGTATTTGTGTGTTACTGAGTGAGTGCATGACTGTGAGAGTGTATTTGTGTGTTACTAAGTAGGTGCATTACTGTGAGAGTGTATTTGTGTGTTACTGAGGGGTACATAACTGTGAGAGTGTATTTGTGTGTTACTGAGTGGGTGCATGACTGTTAGAGTGTATTTGTGTGTTACTAAGGAGGTGCATTACTGTGAGAGTATACTTGTGTGTTACTGAGTGGGTGCATGACTGTGAGAGTGTATTTGTGTGTTACTAAGTGGGTGCGTTACTGTGAAAGTGTATTTGTGTGTTACTGAGTGGGTGCATGACTGTGAGAGTGTATTCGTGTGTTACTGAGTGGGTGCATGACTGTGAGAGTGTATTTGTGTGTTACTGAGTGGGTTCATTACTGTGAGAGTGTATTTGTGTGTTACTAAGTGGGTGCATGACTGTGAGAGTGTATTTGTGTGTTACAGAGTGGGTGCTTTACTGTGAGGGTGTATTTGTGTGTTACTGAGTGGGTGCATTACTGTGAGAGTGTATTTGTGTGTTACTAAGTGGGTGCATTACTGTGAGAGTGTATTTGTGTGTTACTGAGTGTGTGCATTACAGTGAGAGTGTATTTGTGTGTTACTGAGTGGGTACATAACTGTGAGAGTGTATTTGTGTGTTACTGAGTGGGTGCATGACTGTTAGAGTGTATTTGTGTGTTACTAAGTAGGTGCATTACTGTGAGAGTGTATTTGTGTGTTACTGAGTGAGTGCATGACTGTGAGAGTGTATTTGTGTGTTACTAAGTAGGTGCATTACTGTGAGAGTGTATTTGTGTGTTACTGAGGGGTACATAACTGTGAGAGTGTATTTGTGTGTTACTGAGTGGGTGCATGACTGTTAGAGTGTATTTGTGTGTTACTAAGGAGGTGCATTACTGTGAGAGTATACTTGTGTGTTACTGAGTGGGTGCATGACTGTGAGAGTGTATTTGTGTGTTACTAAGTGGGTGCGTTACTGTGAAAGTGTATTTGTGTGTTACTGAGTGGGTGCATGACTGTGAGAGTGTATTCGTGTGTTACTGAGTGGGTGCATGACTGTGAGAGTGTATTTGTGTGTTACTGAGTGGGTTCATTACTGTGAGAGTGTATTTGTGTGTTACTAAGTGGGTGCATGACTGTGAGAGTGTATTTGTGTGTTACAGAGTGGGTGCTTTACTGTGAGGGTGTATTTGTGTGTTACTGAGTGGGTGCATTACTGTGAGAGTGTATTTGTGTGTTACTAAGTGGGTGCATTACTGTGAGAGTGTATTTGTGTGTTACTGAGTGGGTGCATGACTGTGATAATGTATTTGTGTGTTACTGAGTAGGTGCATGACTGTGATAATGTATTTGTTTGTTACTGAGTGGGTGTATGACTGTTAGAGTGTATTTGTGTGTTACTAAGTAGGTGCATTACTGTGAGAGTGTATTTGTGTGTTACTGAGTGGGTGCATTACAGTGAGAGTATATTTGTGTGTTACTGAGTGGGTGCATTACTGTGAGAGTGTATTTGTGTGTTACTGAGTGGGTGCATGACTGCGATAATGTATTTGTGTGTTACTGAGTGGGTGCATGACTGTGATAATGTGTTTGTGTGTTACTGAGTGGTTGCATTACTGTGATAATGTATTTGTGTGTTACTGAGTGGGTGCATGACTGTGATAATGTATTTGTGTGTTACTGAGTGGGAGCATTACTGTGAGATGTTCTGTCAATGATGTATGTATATTCATTGACGGTCTACCTGGCCTAGAGGTTAGCGACTTTCTCAGTAATCCCGTATAACCACATGAATAGTGTAACTTGCGCGAGAATCTTAGTAGTTCTCGCCGCATTGGTAACTTACGGGGTATGTGAGCCGGACGCTCAAAATGCAATGGCAAATTACTGAGTGTAATCTTGACACGAAATCAACAATCAGCTGAAAGATGCTGATATTGACAGCAATGTCCTGTAAAGGATACTCGGACACAAATGTATGTTCATTACTCACGTGTATTGGCAACGTACACCTCATCTGGTTTGGGTAATGTTGTATACACTGTGAAACTTCCGTGGATGCGTGGATAACAATCACATTTGTATAATATAACATTTACCTTGGAGTCATATCATCATCTTAAACATATTACAACAGCGGCATATTCATCTCATCTCATCTCATCATGTTCCTCTTGTACCTTGCGGTGTCGAGGTGAAGTATAAACATCGTGAGAGATCTCGTCTGCAAATAGAAGTTCATTTATTTCCTGTGGATCAGTTGTTTCATCTGGAGTAAAGAGTTCTAAATTTTCTGAATCTGTTCTGTCAAGACTTGCTTCTTTGGATATTCTGTCCATGTAGATATTGAATAGCAGAGGAGAGAGCACACATCCCTGTCTCACTCCTGTGTTGACTGTGAACATATCTGATATACCTTCTTGTGTTCTTACTGCACTTTGGCTCGAGTGGTACATGGCTATGATGTTTTCTAGCCATTGCCCTTGTATCCCATAGTCTTCAAGGATGGTCCATAATTTGTATTTGTCTACTGTGTGAAAGTCTTTTCCTGATCTACAAACACAATATTCTGTTGGTCACTATATTCGATAGTTTTTTTTCACATATTTGTCTAAGTATGAATGAGTGGCACCTTACAGTCTTGACAGACCAAAGTATGTGAGTTGGAATTTAGCCAAAATTCCATCACAATGCTTGGGCAGAGCTTCAGAGAACATGTGGTGCCCAAACGACATGTTCCCTCTCTCGGCCTTGCCTTGTTTGATCCAGAGGAAAGGGTAACCAATATGTCTGGAACAAGGTAGGCTGCAGACGCTGGCGGCTCAGCGTCAAACCTCCGAGACCTCTCCTCCACGAGCAGGAGACGAGCGATGGCCAGACCCTAAGCCCATGGAATTTGACTTAGAGGCGGTCAGCCAAATCCCTCAGGTAAGTGTCGTATACGCGTCCGGGCCACTGAGCGCGTACACCTGTCAAACTGTCTGGACCATGTAAGCGTGTACTACCGTCAGACTCCCCGCCTGACTCCTGCGGCTCCCGCGACCAACGAGAGTAGACCCGCCGGAGATATTGCTCGTCTGTTGCGGACAAATCTCCATTCACGGTCGACTGAATAAGTAACGAAACGATACAAGTAGTGGTATTTCAGTTGAGCTTGCGCTCCCGTCTATGCTACACCCTTCACGTGTCTTCACAAAGTCGGACTAGAGTGAAGCTCAACAGGGTCTTCTTTCCCCGCTGATTTTACCAAACCCGTTAATGATGTGATTTTACATGAACATGTGAATATGATCAAACCGGTCACTGAAACCTCGTGATTAGAACGACATGACCCAGTGGGGGACATCTTCCTGGGGTCGGCCGGAATAGGGTCTTGGCAACTGCCAGGCTAGGTATATGCATGTGTGTGTGTGTGTGTGTGTGTGTGTGTGTGTGTAAGGAAGTGTGTTTCGATGTGTGATTGTGTGGATGTACGACGCTATGAGCGCATGTGTATTTTCGGGCGTATAAGTGTGTATCTACACAAAGGCTTTCGATAAAGTGAGACATGTCGACATTATAAGGATGCTTGAAGATCTATAAATTGATGGAAAAGACCTTTGACTTGTAAAAAAACATATATTGGAAATAACAAGCTGCCATCAGAATTGATAACGATGTAGGTTAAATCATCATTGGCACCTTGCCGTCTTGACAGACGATAGTTTGTGCTTCACAAAAGGCATAATAACTTTTACCTATGGCGGTAGCGAATGTGACTGATAAGGCCAATTCGCGCTGTAAACGTCCGTTCACAGTGGGTGCATGTGAACACGTGGTGATTTCCACCATCATGCACCATCTTTCGTCTCACATGCTCGGTGTGTGACTTATCTGCAATAATTTTCTCCTTCGTCTTTATTCCATTTCTGATGTTTGCCCACCATGCAACACGTTCAGTGGCGACTTGCTCCCAATGTGCATTATCAATGCCTGTATCAATCATGTGCCGTTTACACACATCTTTGAATCGTAGTAGAGGCCGACACTGAGATTTCTCACCCATCTGTAATTCACCAAAAAAGATGTCCTTTGGTATTCTACCATCATCCATACTCCTAAGATGTCCTATCTCCATCTAAGTCTACGAAGACTGAGCATGGAATAAACCGTCACACAACCACGTCTTTCCAATACTTCAGTATCTGTGATTTTGTCTTGCCACTTAATACCAAGAATTCTTCGCAGACACCGCATATGAAAGCTGTTTAAACGTTTCTCTTGGTGTGAGTAAGTTGTCCAGGCTTCACTGCTATAAAGAAGAGTACTAAGGAAACAGGCTTGATAGACAAGGACTTTTGTTTTGGCAGTAAGCTTCCTGTTCTCCCAGACTCTTTTTCTTAACCTGTTCATTGTTGTTGCTGCCTTACCAATCCGAATGTTGATTTCCTGATCTAGGGATAATTTGCTATTTACCACTGATCCTAGATATGTAAAATGGTCTACTATCTCCAGTTCGGAGTCGTCAATAAAGATTGATGGTACTCTATGTGCACCTTGTGACATAATCTGTGTCTTCTTTTTGCTAATTGTTAAACCAAATTCAGAACAAGCATTGGAGAATGCAGATAGTAGACATTGCAATTCTTCCTCAGAGTGGGTCGTAACTGTAGCATCATCTGCAAAAAGCAACTCTCTGATTAGTACCCTCCTAATTTTGTTCTTGGCCTTCAATCTCTGAGCATTGTAGAGGCCGCCATCTTAGCGTGAGTGAATGTATACGTGTTTGTATATCGTAAATCTGTCTAGTGGTGTATTTACATCTCTCTATCCCTCTAGGTGTGTATTTATATATTTCCAGCTGTCTAGTGGCGTATTTAATCTCTCTATCCGTCTAGTGGTATATTTATATATCTCTATCCCCCTAGTGGTGTATTTATATATTTCCAGTTCACATCTCCAGCTGTCTAGTGGTGTATTTATATCTCTCTATCCGTCTAGGGGTATATTTACATCTCTCTACACGTCTAGTGGTATATTTACATCTCTCTATCCGTCTAGGGGTATATTTACATCTCTCTATCTGTCAAGTGGTATGGTTACAACTTTCTACCTGTCTGGTCCTCAGCTATCTCACACAACTCCGCCCATATCCTCTTATTCTTAGCTGTCCCACACAGCTTCGCCCATGTCCTCCTATCATTGGTTATCACATGAAGCTCGGCTCATGTCCTCCTATCCTTAACTGTCTCATACAGCTCCACCCAAGTCCTCCTATCCTTAGCTGGCTCATACAGTTCCACCCATGTCCTCCTATCCTTAGCTGTTTCATACAGCTATACCCATGTCCTCCTATCCTTAGCTGTCTCATACAGCTCCACCCATGTCCTCCTATCCTTAGCTGTCGCATACAGCTCCACCCAAGTCCTCCTATCCTTAGCTGTCGCATACATGCTCTCCTATCCTCCGTTATCCCATAAGTTCCACCCATGTCCTCCTTTCTTTAGCTACCCCATACAGCTTCGCCCATGTCCTCCTATCTTTAGCTACCTCATATAGCTCCCTCCATGTCCTCCTATCTTTAGCTACCTCATATAGCTCCCTCCATGTCCTCCTATCTTTAGCTACCTCATATAGCTCCCTCCATGTCCTCCTATCTTTAGCTAACCTGTCACAAAAAGCGCCTGGAGAATGCGACCAGGAGATGCGGGATTGACCAGACACACGAGATCTCTCGGTCTACACTCAGTTAGTAGTCAGATGGAGATAACCCAAGTAATTTTACCCCTGAGGGAGTATAGGATTACGCCCCTGGATTCTGGAAAGTTCTGGATGATGACACCGGAAGTCGTGTCTTGATTGCGCACTAGCAATCCAGCTAGCAGCTGGGAGAACTTATGGTTGTCTGGCCGGCTGGCAGGGGAACTTCTGTCTGGCAGCAGTGATTTGAAGAATTGGTTCCAGTGTCAACATACAGTTTGAAGACGGTTGGCAGTATGTCCCTAAGTTGGACTGAGGTTCCATGTTTCTAATTGCATTGCCAAACGAAAAGGTAAGAATACTACAATTCTTGAATCGAAATACCCAATGTGCAGATTGCATGCCGCGACAGTTGCCGTAGGTCAAGGGCGAGCCTGTAATTTTCCATAACGGAACAGGCCTGTTTAACATGACCAAAATTCCTGACATGTTGCCAACAGTGTACTGCCGAGACAGGAAAAATAATGCATGCTTAATGTCGCGCGCCAGAAAAATGATTGTGGGAGAAAAATGGGATTGGCTTGACAGCGTTAACATTGTAAGTGCACTCCTGAGCCGCCTTTGAACTCAGGTGTAGTGCACACAAACAGAAGTCGGTGAAAGCGTAACTAAACCCTACCGAGTGGGGTATCCTCCGACTCGGCCGGTCAAGACGAATCTCATGGAAATGTCCACAGTTAGATTGACGGGCATTTGAGCGATCCCGAGTGTGTCGAAGTTCGTATCATTTGACAGGGCGACTGCTGGTTTTTCTTTGTCTTCCTCATACACTTTATGTTCAATGGCTCCTTAAGGAAATACCAACCTAATCTACAATGGGTTCCTGTGAGGAGAATAACGGGGAGGGGAAAGAGGGAGAAATGATGCTACAGACATATCTGATGGTTGCAGGGGAGATGAACTGGGGAAAGCAGGGCCACCTGGGAAGAGCTGGAAAGGGGTTTTGCCAACGGCCCTCCTTCAGGGCCATCTTGCCTATGGGTCCTCTAACCCTGTATGTCATTAGAAGACTTCCTCGGGGGAAATGGGGCACAGACACTCATGACCAATTACTGTGGGTTCACTCTATCCCCAGTCCAGGGAAACAGTTGTTCTATTCAGCTGCTTTTCAGACCCCGGATCTTATTCTTTCTCTGACCCTGAGGCCTGGCTTGAAATGGAACCACCGCCCATCTTGGGGAGGTGTTTCACTCTCTGAGTACCATGTTGATGTCTATCCCCATATGGTGGGTCATGATCATGTGATTCTCACAGAAAGTTGTCTGTGTCATTTTTCCCAGATTCTACCTTTCTGAGAGGAGTGATGGACAGTCGTTTATAGTCCTGTGCCAGCATCAGCAGTCTGGACAAACCAGTCAACGTGAGGTGATCATACTGCCCACTACCCAGTCAGTCGTCTATACCCTCATAGTAGGTCCAAGAGGACTAATCAACCAGTTTAAGATAGAAACAACGTCTGGGCAAGTATACTGTTCGTGTGATTGTCCGGATGTGCCACTCATGACCTATTCGACCACCACTCAACTATCGATGATATAAATCCACACTTATTTCAAACGGATTATGGTTCTGGTCATAAATATAGCCAAAGACTTTAGGCCTTGTGACTCTAACCAGAGACAATGTTCTAATGTAAATTAAGCACTGGACATTGTGCTTTGAGATACAGTAATTCAGAGACTGCGCTACTGTCGATATATTGTTGAGTTGGTGCCACGGTTGGTAGAGCAACAAACTTTCGGATTAAGTTATACCTTTTATAGAGGCACTTACATGATCGGATGAGGATCGAAATTCATGGTACTATTGGGACACATGCTCTAGTGTTCCACTGTCATTAACCTGATTGGATGTTAACTTGGAGGAGGTGTTATCTGGTCAACGACTGAGGACCTGCTGCGAGAGACACGAGCCAAGTACCATTCATATGTTGTGTGTGACGTTAGCATTGTGCCATGATGACCATCTTCATGTGGCTGCCTCAACTTACTGTCTTATAGCAATCAGCACACCAGACAGATCTGCACTACATCCACATTATCTTCACCTTCCTTTGTACAATACACTTTTGGTATTGAGTTTGTAGATGCCAGAGTTGCGTCATTTGTTCAGGATGATGTTTGAAAGGGTAACATCCCATGGTTGGTTGTAAGAGAGATAGGTATCTGAAGACTTGTGGGGTCGCAGACTGAAAGTGTCCCAGTCCCAGATCTGAAGTCATCCCGAGAGTATATATAACTATATATATATATATATATATATATATATATATATATATATATATATATATATATATATATATATATATATATATATATATATATTCATAAATAAGTGCGATAGCCTTTTCCCTTCACCCCAGGGAAGTTATATGACATACCCCATACAGCTCCGTCCATGTCCTCCTATCTTTAGCTACCTCATATAACTCCCTCCATGTCCTCCTATCTTTACCTACCCCATACAGCTCCCCCATGTCCTCCTATCTTTAGCTACCTCATATATCTCCGACCATGTCCTCCTATCTTCAGCTACCGCATACAACTCCGTCCATGTCCTCCTATCTTTACCTATCCCATACAGCTCCGACCATGTCCTCCTATCTTTAGCTACCACATACAGCTCCGTCCATGTCCTCCTATCTTTACCTACCCCATACAGCTCCGTCCATGTCCTCCTATCTTTACCTATCCCATACAGCTCCGTCCATTTCCTCCTATCTTTAGCTACCCCATACAGCTTCGTCCATGTCCTCCTATCTTTAGCTATCCCATACAGCTCCGTCCATGTCCTCCTATCTTTACCTATCCCATACAGCTTTGCCCATGTCCTCCTATCTTTAGCTATCCCATACAGCTCCGTCCATGTCCTCCTATCTTTACCTATCCCATACAGCTTTGCCCATGTCCTCCTATCTTTAGCTATCCCATACAGCTCCGTCCATGTCCTCCTATCTTTACCTATCCCATACATTTCCGTCCATGTCCTCCTATCTTTAGCTATCCCATACAGCTCCGTCCATGTCCTCCTATCTTTAGCTATCCCATACATTTCCGTCCATGTCCTCCTATCTTTAGCTATCCCATACAGCTCCGTCCATGTCCTCCTATCTTTACCTATCCCATACATTTCCGTCCATGTCCTCCTATCTTTAGCTATCCCATACATTTCCGTCCATGTCCTCCTATCTTTAGCTATCCCATACATTTCCGTCCATGTCCTCCTATCTTTAGCTATCCCATACAGCTCTGTCCATCTCCTCCTATCATTAGCTATCCCATACAGCTCCGTCCATGTCCTCCTATCTTTAGCTATCCCATACAGCTCCGTCCATGTCCTCCTATCTTTAGCTATCCCATACAGCTCCGTCCATGTCCTCCTATCTTTAGCTACCCTATACAGCTTCGTCCATGTCCTCCTATTTTTAGCTATCCCATACAGCTCCGTCCATGTCCTCCTATCGTTACCTATCCCATACAGCTCCGCCCATGTCATCCTATCATTGGTTATCCCATGACGCTCCGCCCATGTCCTCCTATCATTAGTTATTCCAAGCAACTCCCCCCCCCCCTCCCCACGCTACGGGGGTGTATTTATGTTTCTACTTCTCGTGTCCGTGTGTTTTTAGATATTCCTCAGTTTCTGTTGTCCGGTGTGTTCCAGCCTAAGACTTGTCTAGTTATACTATTCTCTAGTTTTCTCAATGTATGTCCTATCCTACATCAGCCCCTTTTCTTCATCTCTTGGCTCACTGGTATTTGTCTAGTTCTCTCCACGAGCCCCGCATTGGTGATTCTATTTGATTTCTTCTACTCCACGCAGACACCAATTATTGAATGTTTGAAGTTGATTTCTAATCGTTTTCGTTCCAACCTTATCTAACCTTAGATCTAACCTTAGAATGTAATATTCTAATTTCTGTTTGAAGTTTAATTTCTTTTGTCTTTCACAAATTTCCCAGTGCTATCTTTGATCTGGCTCTGCTAAATAAGTATTGGATTCTTCAGATAGTTTTCCCTCGTGATCTAGCAACCTAGGTTGAGATGTTTATCTTATTGCATGTGCATTGTGTTGTAGTTTATATATTCTTTCTGTTATCTTGAGTCACCCTCTAATTTAGATTATAGAAATATTATTGGGAAGTATTGAAAGTGTACAACAAAAAGACAAGACGATTTGACGATGCGAACGAGTTGACCTTTGATCTATGTTGCCGTACGGATCTCTGTGATTGTCAGCCTCCCCGCGCAAATCACTTTGAATCAAATGTTCCCGTCTGATGTGCTCAATTTACTGAACAATTTCATGAAGTTTATCAGCTTGACTGTCTTCTCTCCTGCAAATGATAAACTCTGACAATTGTGCTTCCCGTAACTTTTCTTCTACAGGGAATCATTTGAAAACTTCAATCAATTTTCTGTCGTGCCTATTTGCGATTGTTACTGGGCTTTCATAACTTTTATGTGTCTGTTATCTTATTCCATATAACATTCAAAAATGACAAAGATAACAGGTAAAGCCAGATTGAAAGTAAAACACAAACGACTGTAATTTACGATCTGGAGACAGCTAACAACAGAAGCTGTGGAAATAAATCAATGCGTGATAGTTGGAGTTCTGGCGTGGTGAACATTTGGTGATTTTAAATTACCCCAACCCCTACCCGTGTTCCCTAATGGGTTGTGCAAATATTTAAACTAGTCACCGCCACTTTTCATGTTCACTATATGAACCCACAGACCAGGATGGGTTTTGGGTATTCACAGAGCTGAGGTGTTCACTTCACTTATGACATTACGTAAAGTCAAGAACCGTTTTTCACGACTTAAGGCGGAGTGTACATGTGCTGGTAGACTAATAATCTTATAGATCAATCTGCACTAGGTGGAGGATGTGATGGTAGAGCCATTATATTATAGATCAATCTGCACCAGGTGGGTGATGTGGTGGTAGACCCATAGTTATAAAGAACAATCTGCACAATATGGGTGATGTGGTGGTAGACCCATAGTTATATAGAACAATCTGCACTAGATGGGTGATGTGGTGGTAGACCCATAGTTATATAGAACAATCTGCACTAGATGGGTGATGTGGTAGTAGACCTATAGTTATATAGAACAATCTGCACTAGATGGGTGATGTGGTGGTAGACCCATAGTTATATAGAACAATCTGCACTAGATGGGTGATGTGGTAGTAGACCTATAGTTATATAGAACAATCTGCACTAGATGGGTGATGTGGTGGTAGACCCATAGTTATATAGAACAATCTGCACTAGATGGGTGATGTGGTAGTAGACCTATAGTTATATAGAACAATCTGCACTAGATGGGTGATGTGGTAGTAGACCTATAGTTATATAGAACAATCTGCACTAGATGGGTGATGTGGTGGTAGACCCATAGTTATATAGAACAATCTGCACTAGATGGGTGATGTGGTAGTAGACCTATAGTTATATAGAACAATCTGCACTAGATGGGTGATGTGATGGTAGACCCATAGTTATATAGAACAATCTACACTAGATGGGTGATGTGGTGGTAGACCCATAATTATAAAGAACAATCTGCACTAGATGGGTGATGAGGTGGTAGACCCATAGTTATATAGAACAATCTACACTAGATGGGTGATGTGGTGGTAGACCCATAATTATAAAGAACAATCTGCACTAGATGGGTGATGAGGTGGTAGACCCATAGTTATATAGAACAATCTACACTAGATGGGTGATGTGGTGGTAGACCCATAGTTATATAGAACAATCTGCACTAGATGGGTGATGTGGTGGTAGACCCATAGTTATATAGAACAATCTGCACTAGATGGGTGATGTGGTGGTAGACCCATAGTTATATAGAACAATCTGCACTAGATGGGTGATGTGGTGGTAGACCCATAGTTATATAGAACAATCTGCACTAGATGGGTGATGTGGTGGTAGACCCATAGTTATATAGAACAATCTGCACTAGATGGGTGATGTGGTGGTAGACCCATAGTTATATAGAACAATCTGCACTAGATGGGTGATGTGGTGGTAGACCCATAGTTATATAGAACAATCTGCACTAGATGGGTGATGTGGTGGTAGACCCATAGTTATATAGAACAATCTGCACTAGATGGGTGATGTGGTGGTAGACCCATAGTTATATAGAACAATCTGCACTAGATGGGTGATGTGGTGGTAGACCCATAGTTATATAGAACAATCTGCACTAGATGGGTGATGTGGTGGTAGACCTATAGTTATATAGAACAATCTGCACTAGATGGGTGATGTGGTGGTAGACCCATAGTTATATAGATCAATCTGCACTAGATGGGTGATGTGGTGGTAGACCCATAGTTATATAGAACAATCTGCACCAGGTGGGTGATGTGGTGGAAGACCCATAGTTATATAGAACAATCTGCACCAGGTGGGTGATGTGGTGGTAGACCCATAGTTATATAGAACAATCTGCACCAGGTGGGTGATGTGGTGGTAGACCCATAGTTATATAGAACAATCTGCACTAGGTGGGTGATGTGGTGGAAGACCCATAGTTATATAGAACAATCTGCACCAGGTGGGTGATGTGGTGGTAGACCCATAGTTATATAGAACAATCTGCACCAGATGGGTGATGTGGTGGTAGACCTATAGTTATATAGAACAATCTGCACCAGGTGGGTGATGTGGTGGTAGACCCATAGTTATATAGAACAATCTGCACCAGGTGGGTGATGTGGTGGTAGACCCATAGTTATATAGAACAATCTGCACCAGGTGGGTGATGTGGTGGTAGACCCATAGTTATATAGAACAATCTGCACCACGTGGGTGATGTGGTGGTAGACCCATAGTTATATAGAACAATCTGCACTAGATGGGTGATGTGGTGGTAGACCCATAGTTATATAGAACAATCTGCACTAGATGGGTGATGTGGTGGTAGACCCATAGTTATATAGAACAATCTGCACTAGATGGGTGATGTGGTGGTAGACCCATAGTTATATAGAACAATCTGCACTAGATGGGTGATGTGGTGGTAGACCCATAGTTATATAGAACAATCTGCACTAGATGGGTGATGTGGTGGTAGACCCATAGTTATATAGAACAATCTGCACTAGATGGGTGATGTGGTGGTAGACCCATAGTTATATAGAACAATCTGCACTAGATGGGTGATGTGGTGGTAGACCCATAGTTATATAGAACAATCTGCACTAGATGGGTGATGTGGTGGTAGACCCATAGTTATATAGAACAATCTACACTAGATAGGTGATTTGGTGGTAGACCCATAGTTATATAGAACAATCTGCACTAGATGGGTGATGTGGTGGTAGACCTATAGTTATATAGAACAATCTGCACTAGATGGGTGATGTGGTGGTAGACCTATAGTTATATAGAACAATCTGCACTAGATGGGTGATGTGGTGGTAGACCCATAGTTATATAGAACAATCTGCACTAGATGGGTGATGTGGTGGTAGACCCATAGTTATATAGAACAATCTGCACTAGATGGGTGATGTGGTGGTAGACCCATAGTTATATAGAACAATCTGCACTAGATGGGTGATGTGGTGGTAGACCTATAGTTATATAGAACAATCTGCACTAGATGGGTGATGTGGTGGTAGACCCATAGTTATATAGAACAATCTGCACTAGATGGGTGATGTGGTGGTAGACCTATAGTTATATAGAACAATCTGCACTAGATGGGTGATGTGGTGGTAGACCCATAGTTATATAGAACAATCTGCACTAGATGGGTGATGTGGTGGTAGACCCATAGTTATATAGAACAATCTGCACTAGTTGGGTGATGTGGTGGTAGACCCACAGTTATATAGAACAATCTGCACTAGATGGGTGATGTGGTGGTAGACCCATAGTTATATAGAACAATCTGCACTAGATGAGTGATGTGGTGGTAGACCCATAGTTATATAGAACAATCTGCACTAGATGGGTGATGTGGTGGTAGACCCATAGTTATACAGAACAATCTGCACTAAATGGGTGGTGTGGTGGTAGACATATAGTTATATAGAACAATCTGCACTAGATGGGTGATGTGGTGGTAGACCCATAGTTATATAGAACAATCTGCACTAGATGGGTGATGTGGTGGTAGACCCATAGTTATATAGAACAATCTGCACTAGATGGGTGATGTGGTGGTAGACCTATAGTTATATAGAACAATCTGCACTAGATGGGTGATGTAGTGGTAGACCCATAGTTATATAGAACAATCTGCACTAGATGGGTGATGTGGTGGTAGACCCATAGTTATATAGAACAATCTGCACTAGATGGGTGATGTGGTAGACCCATAGTTATATAGAACAATCTGCACTAGATGGGTGATGTGGTGGTAGACCCATAGTTATATAGAACAATCTGCACTAGATGGGTGATGTGGTGGTAGACCCATAGTTATATAGAACAATCTGCACTAGATGGGTGATGTGGTGGTACACCCATAGTTATATAGAACAATCTGCACTAGATGGGTGATGTGATAGTAGACTTATAGTTATATAGAACAATCTGCACTAGATGGGTGATGTGGTGGTAGACCCATGGTTATATAGAACAATCTGCACCACCCCAGCCTAGTCCCGTCACCCCCAGCCCATTGTAACTATAAATAGATGTCCATGACCCGTTCTTCTGCCCGCACTACCAGTTCCACAAACTGAGTCTTCGGCTGGTGCCATCCAAGATCCGTATCTCTTGGTATCCTCTATAGCAGTGTTTCCCAACCTTTTCTGTGCTTTGCCCCACCCAAGCCTTTCTAAAATGTGTATGCCCGCCCCCCCCCCCCCCCTTTTTCACACACCCCCCCCCCCAAACATATACATTATTGTTAATATTCAAAAATTGAAATGTTCACTAAAGAAACTTGAATGATAGGTTTTAGGAAGAAATCACTAGGACATTATTGAGCAAACACAGTAAGTAAATTTTCAAAACATATAATGGAGAACTACAATATACAAAACACTGATTAGACCAGTTGTGCTGTATGGCTCTGAAACCTGGAGTACAACTAAAGGAGACAAAGCCTTGTTACAAACCTTTGAGAATAAAGTCTTAAGACAAATCTTTGGGCCCATTAGGGATTCACACCTGATTCACATGGGGGGGGGGGGGGCTGAGTGGTCTCGAGGTATGGTGTCCGCCTCGAGTGCTGGAGGTCCCGGGTTCAGGCCCCGGTAAGGACCAGTATTTATTTAAAAAATCCACCTGAACTTCCAGTAATAAAATTTCCCCTGGTCTCTGGGTAGTGAGATCGGACACCCGTGTGTATTGTTGCACACGTAAAACATCCCTTGGAATTGGAAATCGAAAAAGAGTAGTCTAACGGCGCTGCCCGGGCAAAATTTCGAGTTAAAAATCTACCCAAAGTATTTCAGGATCCTCGCCGATGCAACAGAGTTCGTGCATTGAGCTGAGTTTCTCCAGACTCAGGTTTGAATTAGGAGGAAAACGGAGCACTTATGGGTTAAACCGTGTGCCATGATGTTGATCCAACGACTAAACTAAAACTAAACTAGGGATTCACAAAGTGGAGAGTGGAAAAGAAGAAGCAACAAAGACATTTATGATCTCAATGGCTCGGAATGCTGAAGAAGAAGAAGATAATGGAGAACTGCAATTCAAGTACACAATAATTTTAATGAAAGATTTTTCTATATTATTTTAATTATTAGTAATTATTTATTATTTAAATTTAGTGAGATCCTTGCGCTTGATGCTTGCTGCAAAGAGATTTTATGTCAGGTTCCAATTTAGTTAACTTCAGTCTCAAGTCTCCTGTTTTGTTATATCCAGCCGATTTCTTCCATTTTCGAATTGCCCCCCTTAACAATCGAATAGCCCCCCTGTGGGGCGTGGGCCCCACGTTGGGAAACACTGCTCTATAGCCTCTCTCTCTCTTTCTCTCTCTCTCTCTTTCTCTCTCTCTCTCTCTCTCTCATCTCTACTCTGTTCTCTCTCACTCTCTCTCTCATCTCTCCTCTGCTCTCTCTCACTCTGTCTGTCTGTCTGTCTGTCTGTCTGTCTGTCTGTCTGTCTGTCTGTCCGTCCGTCTGTCTGTCTGTCTGTCTGTCTGTCTGTCTGTCTGTCTGTCCGTCCGTCCGTCCGTCTGTCTGGCTGTCTGTCTCTATCTCTCCCTCTCTCTTCTGCCTATGTACGAGCATATCGTCAGCAAAGGCCAGCAACAGTCCAGTATCTCCAACGCCGCTACCCTACTTATGTAAATGTTTAAAATCACCGGTGACACGGCAGATCCCTGTTGTAACCATGCTGCAGTTATGTGTGGCTCTGAGTTCCCAGAAGCCATGGGAATACCACATTTGCGTAGCTAAGGGATAACTGCAATCCAACCTTCCATTCTGGGACAGAACTACTTCTCCACATGAGTGTGCCTATAGCGGTAATACTTAACTTTTGTCGTTTGTTTTTGTACTTAACTCTGTTGTACGCAATGCTACCACCACAATGTAATACTCATTTTGAAAGCCTTCATGAACATCAGAAGTCACGGTTGTCACATGTTCCCAAATATCATTTCTTTGTCGAAAACTCTCCAGTTCCTTTGGGAGCAGGATACATCTCTACAAGTGCTCTTGCAGTATCCTCACAACTCTCTGTTCCTATATCATGCTAACAGTATATTGTAAAGTAACGAACATATCGCCAATTAATCTAGTGTGCTCTGATTGGGGCCTGCTCAGGTCCTTCATGTGAGTAGCTCCTATTTGATATCTTCCATATGCACGATGTTCTTCTCTGTCTTTCCACTGATTGCTCGAGCTGATTCTTCCACATCTTCCTTTCTGATGTTCATGTTATTATGGTTTGTATTTATAGGTTTCTGTTATTATGGTCTGTTTTCTAAAGTCCCTGATATTATGGTCTGTTTTCTAAAGTCCCTGATATTATGGTCTGTATGCTTAATACATCTTTCAAAGAAACCCGTCTTCTCCTTGCCACTTGTCAAAGGCTGACCAATTTCATTATATAGCATGCCCACGGGGGCCACAACTTCTGGTAAGGCTTGCGATGAGCGCCCATGTCCCATCATACTTGTCAGCTGTAGGTGCCTGGCTGACTTCCACCTTGCCTAATTTAAACATCAGAGCAGAACAAGACGGGTGGTCACGCCCACGATCACCTAGCACTTTTCATAGAGTGTCCGGTTCCACCGTCCGAGTATAGTTCTAGTACATGTTATAAGTTTTAGTACATATTATAAGTTCCACTTTGTGCTGACTTAAAATGTACAAAGTGTCCTGAAGCAATTTACTGCTATGGGTACGTCATGTGAAACGTCATCTTATTGTGTAGGCTTTACTGCAATAGGTAACCAATTTTTCCTCACTTTTATAGGTGACGAGCCCTAGGCGTCAAACTCGCGTCTGATTATGTTTACGACATTATCAACGTAGTTGCTATCAACCTCGCTAACACGACTACGAGTAGTGGCCTAGACTCAAGTTAGTTCACCAACAACTTCGCTAACACGCCCCTGTGTTGTCATCTAGTCTCTAGTCGGTCCGCTATCAACCTCGCTAACCCGCCCGCCCGCATATAGTGACATTAGTCCGATATCAACCTCGCCAACACACCCGCATGCAGATGATACAGTCTTGATTGCAGACAATGAACAGGACCTGCAAAATTGAGTAGATGCGGTTGTTACACACAGTGAACAACTAGGGTTAGAATTTAGTTTAGTTTAGTTTAGTCGTTGGATCAACCCATAAGTGCTCCGTTTTCCTCCTAACTCAAACCTGAGTCTGGAGAAACTCAGCTCAATGCACGAACTCCGTTGCATCGACGAGGATCCTGAAATACTTTGGGTAGATTTTTAACTCGAAATTTTACCCGGGCAGCGCCATTAGGCTACTCTTTTTCGATTTCCAACTGCCAAGGGATTTTTTACATGCGCAACAATACACACGGGCGTCCGATCTCCTACCCAGAGACCAGGGGAAATTTTATTACTAGAAGTCCAGGTGGATTTTTTAAATAAATCCCGATCCTCACCCGGGCTTGAACCCGGGACCTCCCGCACTCGAGGCGGACACCATACCTCGAGACCACTCAGTCCCCAATGGGGTTAGAATTAAATTGTAAAAAGACACAGATTATGGTCGTCACTAGGAAGAACGAAATACCACAATGAGTAAATGAGAATATTCTTCAACAAGTGAATAGGTACAATTATCTCAGAACAGTCATAACATCTGATGGGAGATGCCTTGAAGAGATTAGAACAAGAATCGCCATGGCAAAAGTAGCCTTTAGCAAGATGAAAAAAATACTGACCAATAAAAAGATGTCAATTGAAACGAGAAAAAGAGTGTTGAGGTGCTACATAGAACCTATACTTTCATATGGATGTGAAGCTTGGACAATGAGCAGTCAGGCTGAAAAAACATCTGATGGCTGTAGTTATGTGGTTTCTGAGGAAAATGCAAAGAATACCATGGACAGCCAGAAAGACCAATGAACAAGTCCTTCAAGAAACAAATGAAGATCGTAAATTGATTAGAGACATTAGACGTAGACAGTCACATATTTTTGGGCATGTTATGAGAAGAAATGGATTGGAGAACTTGGTGACAACTGGTAAGATCGAGGGGAACAGACCAAGGGGAAGTCCTAGAAGCAAGTACCTGGATGGCTTGGCCTTGTGGCATGGTCGAGACAGAAACACTGAGCTGATCCACGACTCTGGTGATCGAGAGAGATGGCAGATCATGACCGCCCACACTTACCGGCATGGCACATGATGGATGGATGGAACACACCCGCGTGTAATGACATCTATATATATAAAAGAGAATGTATGTCTGTGTGTATGTATGTTATTGATGCGTTCGCGAACGGTCCATCCAAATGAGATGACATTTTTTTCACGTCTTCTTCTCATTCCGGTGCTGAAAACTGTCTTAGTTTGTTAGTGTACAAACAGTTATTTACTTAATATTATTTAATATTTTAATTTACATAATTTATATAGTGAGGGATCATAACGTTTAATAGCTTTGCTCATCATCATCATCAAGTGCCGTGCCAGCTGGCGTAGGCGTTCATGGCTCTCCACAGATCTCGGTCTTTGGTTTTCTGGATCAACTCTGCTGCTGATATTCCTCCATGCCACCGTCTCAATCCATCCAGCATCATTTCTCTTGGTCTGCCTCTGCCTCTCTTCCCCTCGATCTTTCCAGTTGTTACGATGTTCTCCAATGCCTCTCTTCTTATCACGTGACCGAAGAAAGATGTTTGTCTCTGTCTTATTGTTGTATATAATGTTCTAGTTTCATTAGCCTGTTTCAGGCAGTCATCGTTAGTTACTCTGGCAGTCCAAGGAATTCGCAACATTCGTCTCAGGAACCACATCTCTGTTGCTTCTAATTTCTTCTTACTTTGTTCACTTACATTCCAAGATTCACTGCCATACAGCAAAACTGGTTCTACATAGCATTTCAGCACTCTCTTTCTTACATTCAGTGATAGTGACTTATTGCACAAGATACTCTTCATTTTCTGAAATGCGGCTTTTGCCTGCCCTATTCTGCTCCTAATCTCTGTTGTACATCTTCCATCTGATGTTATAAATGCCCCTAGGTATCTAAAATTATCCACTTGGTTAAGGATTTTTCCTTCTATTTCTATGTCACATTTTGGTGTCACCATTTTCTTTGATATTACCATTGTTACTGTTTTCTTGATATTCAAGGAGAGTCCTTTCCTTGCACTCTCTGTTACTACAACGTCTAATAATTGCTGTAGGTCTGTTGAATTATCCGCCACCAATACTGTGTCATCTGCATAGCGTATATTATTTATATTATAACCTCCAACTAGTATTCCTGGCATCTCTTTGATCTCTCTCATTATTACTTCGCTATACAGGGAGAAAGATCTGGTGACAAGACACACCCCTGTCGTACTCCTAGCTTTATCTGTTCGTAACTACCCTCTTTATTTCCCATTTTAATTGCTGCTACTTGGTTCCAGTAAACATTCTTTATTATTCTTAAATCTTTTCCATCAATGTTGATATCTTCCAACATTTTAATCAGTTCATCATGTTTTACTTTATCAAATGCCTTAGTATAATCTATGAAGCACAAATATATGTCTCTCTGTTTCTCTATTGACCTTTCTATTAGTGTCCGTAATGTATAAATTGCATTGTTTGTGCTCTTTCCTTCCACAAATCCATATTGTTCTTCACTAATTTCCATTTTTATTTTCTTTCTGTTTCTTCTCATGATGATTCTGAGTAGAAGCTTAGTGATATGGTTTATGAGGTTAATTGTACGAAAATCTTCACAATCAATTGCTCATGGTCTTTTTGGAATAGCTATCACTGGGTAAATATCCACTACTGTAAATATCATTCAACATTTTGGTTAATATATCTACTCCAAATTCTCCCAACACTTCTAATTCTTCTATTGTGATTTCATCTGGCCCAGCTGTTTTTCCTTTCTTCATACGTTTCATAGCGTCAGCGACATTCTTCTTTCAGAATAGGTGGACCTTCTAAGTTACTATCTTCTGTTAATTCTTCCCTTTCTCCGTCATATAATTCTCTTATATACCCATTCCACCTCTTCTTTATAGCACCTTCCTTTAATAATATTTTTCCTGTTTTTGATTTCAAACACCCTGTATTTATTCTTATTTTTCTTCCTGTAAGCTCACTGAATTGTCTGTACATATTTTTTGTATCATTAATTGAATTTAATTCAATTCTTTTGCATTGCTCATTTAACCAACTTTCTTTAGCTTTCCCACATTTATCTTATATTTCTTTATTTATCTTAGCGTATTCTTGTTTGTCATTTTTACTCTGTTTTCTTTTGTCCATCAGTTTTAAGATTTCTTCATTCATCCATTTTTTCTTAGCTATTTTGCCTCTCTCCGGTAATACTTCTTTGTTAGTTTGATGAATGGAGTCCCTTAACATTTCCCATTGTTCATACATATGTAAAATTGTTGCATATTTCTCAAATAGGTGGAACTTTTCGCTACAGTTATCTACAGGCATATGCGTTATAATCCTCCTCCTCCTTCTTCCTCCCCTCCTCCTCCCTCTCCCCTCCTCCTCCTCCCCTCCTCCTCCTCCCCCTCCTCCCCCACCTCCTCCCCCACCTCCCACTCCTCCTCCCTCCTCCTCCCTCCCCCTCCCCTCCTCCTCCTCACCTTCCTCCTCTTTCTTCCCCTCCTCCCATCCTCCTACACTCCTCTCCCTCCTCCTCTCCCTCCTCCTCCTTCCGCCTCTTACTACTCCCCCTCCTCCTCCTCCTCCCCCTCCTCCTTCTCCTCCTCCTTCTCCTTTTTCTTCTGCTGCTGCTGCCGCCGCTCCATTTACCCAAGTTAATTGTTGGGGGAGGATGTAAAGATCTTTCAAGTGCTCTTTCTAATGCTTTTTGTAAGTTGGTCTTCGTTTATCTAAGGTTGTCACGATACCACCACATTATTTTTTACATGAAAATTATACGACAACATTTTAAAAAAAAATCCTAGCATTAAGCGAAATTTTCTAACTGCAACCAATAAATTATTAGGCAGACAGACAGACAGACAGACAGACAGACAGACAGACAGACAGACAGACAGACAGACAGGGAGGGAGGGAGGGAGGGAGGGATGGGAGGGATAGACGAAGGGACGGGTAGACAGACAGACAGACAGGGAGGGAGGGATGGAGGGAGGGAGGGACGGGTAGGCTGACAGACAGACAGACAGACAGACAGACAGACAGACAGACAGATAGATAGATAGATAGATAGATAGATAGATAGATAGATAGATAGATAGATAGATAGATAGATAGATAGATAGATAGATAGATAGATAGATAGATAGAGAGAGAGAGAGAGAGATAGATAGATAAATAGATAGATAGATAGATAGATAGATAGATAGATAGATAGATAGATAGATAGATAGATAGATAGATAGATAGATAGATAGATAGATAGATAGATAGATAGATAGATAGATAGATAGATAGATAGATAGATAGATCCCCGCCAGGGACTGACTGGGCGAAGTCGGGCCGGGTCAGCTAGTAGTCTCTAAATAGTCCGCTATCAACCTCGCTAAAATACTCGCGTGTAGTGACCTGGTCTCTAACCAGACCGCTATCAACTTCGCTACCACGCGTGCGTGTAGTAACGTAGTCTCAAATGAGTTCTGTGTGCCCCAAGCTGGACACTATACGAACTCAGTTGAGTTGAGTTGAGTTGAGTTAAGAACCGACGTCACTGCACTCAGGATATTCCCATACGGGCTCCGTCCCCTCGTTCAACAGCCAGCGAAGAGTCATACTGCTAATCGTTCCCACCGCTATCTGATTAAAAGTTCTCCGGGTCTTCCCTCTCAGTTTTGAGATTCTTCCAGAACCCCCGCCGATCCCCCGCAATCTCATTCTTTCCACATATGGGTTCTCAAACTGTTCCTCCGCCTTCACCACCAGGTCCCACAAGCGCACGATCACCTCCCCCCTGTCCATAGGCAAACTACCACCAAGAGGTGCCCTCCCTGCTAGCCTATCAGTCTGTTAATTCCCCCGTACACCCGCATGGCCAGGGCAAAATGTCCATACAATTCTCACAATCTGTGACCTCTTAAGCGACGAGAGCCATTCCACACGAAACATTCCTTTCTCCACCATACTAAGCATACTCTTTGAATCCGTAATGAAAGCAAAGTGTGTTGCAGTAGTCTCCTCTAGCCACCGGAATGCCACTGTTACTGCCTCCACCTCCATTCTCATGCTGGAGGTCGTAGTCTCATATGCCAGACTCTCCTTTTTCAAGACTCGCCCATTAGCCTTTGCAATAAAGCCCCAGCCACTACGTCTGTTTCTCACCACTGACCCATCGGTGTAGATGACTATTTCACCTTGATGTGTGTTACTCTGGATCAGCTATTGCACTTCAAACTCAGTGCGGCCCGCTGCCCATTCTCTGCACTCACGACCCAGTGTTATTATTACATTGTGCCAGTCCATCATGTCTTCCGGAACTGCAACCCACTCACTTCCACGATTGATGGTCTCCAGATCACACACCTGACTTATAGAAAGTTCTGCCTGTGCCATCCAGGACCTGCCTCGTCTTAGTCTATGACCCTTTACCATGTCCATGGCTGCATGCAGCGGGTGATCACTGTCTGCGGCAACTCTCAGGTACCATTTGGCCTGAAGGACCCTATGCCTATCCGTCATTGTTGGTAGCACCAGGATATGCCTCATGTATATAATTGGTGTGTCCTTTGTGCACCCCAGGATACACGAACTCATTGAATCATCAACGTAATCAGTAAGTTTGAATCGTTAGTAGCAACCGTGTAGGGTAAAATCATGACAGGCTATATAAGAAAACTAACAATGATAGAATAAAGAAAAGCGTCAATTCTCTAGTACACATGCTGCAGTTCATGACAAGGTCTTAAGAAAACTGACAATGATAGCATACAGCCAGGCAACAATTCTCTACTACACATGCTACACGTCATGAGAAGGTCTTAAAAAGACTGACAATGATAGCATACCGAAAGGCAACAATTCTCTAATAACTAATACATAAGCTATGCGTCCACTTGCAGCAGAGACAGAACTGGTTCCACGTTTGTAGCTTGAGATCACAGATCTGTGCAGTGACCTACATTTGTAGATCAGGTGTGTAAACAAGACAGCCGGAATGACAATGTTTCGAAGGTTACTCATCAATGTATTCATACTATCCATAATGAATTCGGATACACAGACTTATTCGGTAACACAGACTTTTCCAGGAAAACCGATTTTTCCAGGAATAAAGATTTCTCTAGGAGTACAGATTTCTCCACGAACAGAGTTCTCTACGGGAATGCACACACCTCTAGGAATGCCAACATCTCGAGGAATGCAGACTTCTCCAGGAGTGGAGACATCTCTAGGATTGCAGATCTCTTCATCCACATTGACTACTGTCCAGGCAAGGACAGGTTGCTGTAGTGTACATAGTCACGGCACGAATGCCGACAAGAACGTCACGTCACATCCACCAGGGACTTCCCAGATACAGCCACGTCCAGGGGTTGACCATCATTCTGAAGCTGTTGCGGACGGCGAGTCATCTGACAAGCGATGGGATCTAGACACGAATCAATCACTGGATGTGATGACGCTGTCCGGTCACCCCATGTCAGTGGACACCAGTGAAGAGGACGTCGAGTACGGCCAAAATTTAACCATCAGGACACAAAGTATCAGTATCAACTCTGTACCCATGTATCAAGGTGAAGCCTGGAGCCTGGCTCTGTCACCACAAATCTTTTTTGATTTAGCCTGGTACACACAGTACATTGTCTTGCAAGTGATAGCCGTGGGAGGCCTCGCTGGTTGCATCATCAGTTTATGTGTTCTGAACAAGAGCGGCCTCAGGAAACCATCTAACATCCTTTTGTTCCAGTTAAGCTTAATGGATATTCTCACACTACAACGAATGGTTGGAGGTTTGGACCGTATATACATTATAGCACGATATTTTCACGCACCAAATTATTTTGAATATCTCACCTTCGCGTTGTCGAACTTTGATAGTACTTTGCCAGGAGTCAGTAATAAAGCGGCTACCTATGTCATACTTTGGATCACAGCGGAAAGACTTCTGGCGATTTTCTTTCCCCTACATTTCAAGTCACTGGTAACAGCCAGCAGAGTATGGGCTCTCGGATTCATCACATTTACGATTTCTGGTGTGCATGTGTTATATAGAACTAAACCATGGCTGTTAATACATAGATCTTTTCAGAACATCACATCCGATGTTCTGATTAGAGAAACATTTGGGGGTGACCTCGGTGCAATGGGAGTTTATGCATCACTCACAGTTTGGTTTACAATCCCTCTTGTATTATTGTTTCTGGGATGTGTTGTGATCGCAGTCAAGCTGTCAATCACTCGTCACAATCGTCGCTTGTTGTCACGCAACTTAGACCAGAATAAGTCCAGAAACAGAACAACAAAGACACTGCTTCTTGTATGCATCTCTTTTTTTATCACAAGGTTACTCATCCTCTACGAATATTTTCAACCGACGGTACAAAGAGGCATGGTTTTTGTAATTATGGGCACGATCGGCCTCTTCCAAAATCTAGCTATTATCTTTGGTGCAGCATCAGACTCTGCTATTTTCATTTTCTACAACAGGAAGTTTCGAATAATTTTTTTTCAAATGTTCCGGTTGTACCCCACATCACGAAGTCAACCACGACGTCCCGTAACAACATAGTATGCGCACAAATTTAACACCGTCACTTCAGTGGTCAACTGCAATCAGAAGTGAAGTAGGATACTCGCTAACTGCCCATCTAGTTCAGCATAAATGACAATGCATGGATGCTAACTGTCCACCTCTAGTTCAGCATAAATGACAATACATGGATGCTAACTGTCCCCTGTCTAGTTGAGCAGATATGACAGTACATGGATGCTAACTGTAGACCTCTAGTTCAGCAGATATGACATTAAGTGGATGCTAACTGTCCTCGTCTAATTCAGTAGATATGGCCAATAGAGCGATCTCTAAATGCCAGCCAATCCAGTCCAACAGTAATTTATATTTAGAACAATATACCTATAAAAGTGTTCTTATCTAGTTTGGTCATGTATCAGTTTGTATGTTCGTGACTTTTGTGGCATAATTTGCTGCAATAAACCATAATACAACTATCTGTATGCTATGATACACTATAATATAAGAATTTGTATGATGTGATACTAGTTAGTTAGTTAGTTAGTTAGTCGACAGATCATCCTCATTGCACATCGAACCATTCAGTCCATAAGTGCTCGGATCCTCTCCTCAGCAAATCCCGCAGCGTGTAGCGGCTAACGACGCCAGTTCTGTGTTGGTTTATCAATCTTCTTTGGCTTCCTGCGTAGTGTTCTTGTTTGGCCACCCCTCTTTTAATTTGCTGTTCTAGCAGTCTGGCCATTGTTGTAGATTCACAGTCATCACTTGGTTCTCGCAAAAGTCTTAGGCCTACTTCTCGTAGAGCATTCAGAATGTCAGCCTGGTCCATGGCGCGTCCGCCCTCCACAGTAGCCTCACCTGCGAGCTTGTCAGCCCGCTCATTTCCTTGTACTCCCGCATGCCCTGGCACGAAGATGAAACTAATCTTTGCCAGCCGAGACCGCTCCAGAGGCAGCACCCATTCTCTTCGGATCGACCCCTCCTCTATCCTCTTGATCATGTTCATTGAGTCGCTAAGGAAACAAGCCCTAGTGAATGTCTGTTTCTCGAGCCATGTTATTGCTTTACTTACTGCCATGACTTCCATGGTCAGGCTACTTGTGGTTTCAGTGATTAATTCTTTAGAAGAAAATGGAATGAATCAAGTCACCAGACTGCTGAACACAATATATGATATCGGAGATATACCTTCTGAATTACGTAAATCTGTATTTGTTGCAATCCCAAAGAAATCAGGAGCCTTGGAATGTGATCAACATAGAACAATTAGTATAACGGTCACATCACGAAGATTTTGCTACGAATTATTTTTGCAATGAGTGAGGAAGAAATTACAACCTGAAATTGGAGAAGAACAATGTGGGTTTGTATAAGGCAAGGATACAGTAAATGCTGTTTATATGCTGCGAACAGTTATTGAACGTGCTATAGAAGTAAACAAAGATATACATCTCAGCTTTATTGACTACACAAAGGCTTTCGATAGAATAAGACATGTGAACATGGTACAGATGCTTACAGATCTACAAATTGATGGGAAAGACATTTTTTTTTTTTGGCATATCCTTTACAGGACATCGCTGTCAACACCAGCATCTTTCAGCTGTATGTTGATTTCTTGGCAAGATTACGCTCACTAGTTTGCCATTACTTTCTGAGCGGCCGGCTCACATACCCCGTAAGTTACCGATGCGATTCGAACCTCTGCTAATTCTCACCGTCATCACGTTACCAACGAGAGCATACGAGATTACGGAGAACAGTCATAACCTCTAAGTCACGAAGCCGATGGGAAAGACATTAGACTTATTTAAAAAAAACATATATTGGGATAGTGGTGACTTTAACTGGCAGAGGTCTGACGAGACTAAGGGCAAAGCCCTTTTCGAAGGCCATCTAGAACAGAACAACCAGACAGAGATGAGAGGCCGAAATTTTGCCAAGGCGGTTACATCAGATAGGTGTAAGACCCAGAACCTTGCAGTTGTAGACACAGTGACAGTGAAAAAGATCAGTGCTGTGCTTCGATAAACAAGAAACAGCGCACCAGGGCCAGATGATATAAGGTTTGACGACATCAGTATGTGTACCGACAACGAGCTAGAGGAACTAGCAGACATGTACAACAACAGTATAGGGAGTGCTAGCATCATGGAGGAGTGGTTACACAGCTATCTAATTCCCTTGCCGAAGCCTGGCAAAGACCACACAAAAATTCTGGGATACCGGGTAATACCATGCAAAATACAATAGGCAAGCTGCTGGAGAAGTTAATTGCCAGGAAAATATCAAGTCAGCTAGAGAAGCAAGGTGTTTTCCCATCTACCCTGGGGGGTGGGGGGGGGGGGGGGGGGGTAAACCGTCCAAAAAGAGAAACCTGGACCAATGCAGCAGTCTTTGCCCACGATGTCTATGAAGGTTTCCACTCAGGCACTGAAACCGTTGCTGCAGCGATTGATCTTGTGGACGCGTACAACAGAGTAGGCCTACCATTGGATTTTTTAATGCTTCAAGTTCTTGAACTCAAAATAAAACCATTCCTCCTTAGTTGGATGCAACGACTAAACTAAACTAGCATCATCATCATCATCTACATGTATCAACATCAATATCCTCACCATGTATCATCAGCATTATCAAAATCTATCATCAGCACACTGGTAACCTCGACTCCCCAATCAACAGCACACTGGTAACCTCGACTCCCCAATCAACAGCACACTGGTAACCTCGACTCCCCAATCAACAGCACACTGGTAACCTCGACTCCCCAATCAACAGCACACTGGTAACCTCGACTCCCCAATCAACAGCACACTGGTAACCTCGACTCCCCAATCAACAGCACACTGGTAACCTCGACTCCCCAATGCGTCTCCTAGCATTACACTAAGCCGGAAATCCATATAACGTTTTTCTCTCAGTTTCCGTGGAGATCTGAACCCGCGGCTCTTGCGATAGCAGGCCAGTTTGTTGAAAGCGGCTTCCGCACTGTAACTAGGTCACCCTTACTCGTTAAGCCGACCCGGGTTAACCTTTAATTTCTGTTAACAATAGCCTGCAACCCTGGCTAGGTCTCTCGTGTGCCCCGAGATAATTTATGATCGGGCTATCACGTGGTCTACACGTGTGGACTGTGCCTGGCCCTGCAGCCAGCAGGGTTAGAATCCGCTAGCCTCTCCCAGGAGGGATGACAAGTGAAAATTAGTAACCTGCCGATGACCCAGAGACTACATAAGTCAACCCCACCTCCACGTGGTGTAGACTGGGAAACCATGACCGCGAGGGCATTGGCTAACAGGCATATGGCTCGCCATAGGGAATGGACTCCCTATGGTCAGATTTTTGTCCTAAACCTGCGACTGGCCTAGCAAGCCGGCAGGGGATCTTCATACTGCTCGTAGAAAAATTAAGAATGATAAACGGACTGACCCAAATGGATATAGACCCGGCAAAGTTAAAGGACTACGAGATAGATCAGCGATTCAAAAAATAGGCACAATGAACGTCTGTGGTTTTAGTAGTAAAGAAGAACTTATAAAAACAATGAAAGAGATGAAAATCGGACTGATGGGAATAGCGGACACCAGGATAAAGGGGAAAGGAGATCCACCACAGTTACACGTTTGTCTACTCTGGAGTGGAACAGCAAGAAAGGACAAGACACGGTGTGAGAATAGTCATTGAACCACGGCTAGCAAGAGGAATACTAGAAATAAATTATATATATATATCAGAAAGATGGGTGTCAGGTCTTAGTCAGATATGACTGAGCTGTCGTATGACAGTAGACGGTACTACCTGCTTTCTGTTAGCGCCGAATGTTGGACGACGCTTACCAAACCCGACACCCCACATTGCGCCAACGGCTTCGGGCGGAAGAGCGCAATTGGGAGGGTACAAGCCTTACCCTGGTGCGAGGAAATGCAACCAAAAGACAAAATGTCATAGCAGGGCAGACCAGGCCCCAAGCCTTAATTGGCAGCTGGTCTAAGATCGAAGCTCCTAAGTATTTGAACCCTCGGAAATTAAAACTACCTTCATTTTATGTTGTGAGGTCGGCGTCCTGAATTATTCTAGCGCTGGTCTCTGTTTCCCCTCCAAAATAAGTACCGCTGTGGTAGTTTGGAAAGTTAGCTCCTATCAGAGTCCTACTCCCAACAGATCCCTGAGACAGGACGAGGGCTAGCATAAGACAGGACAGTACCTCCAGGGACAGACAGGACGACATGGGTTAACCCCATTGACAGCTATCAGCGACGGACTAACCCCTAGGTGAAGGACAGGACAAGGCAATTCTGAGACGCATTACCCACCACGGACAATTTGAGATACATGGGGTCATACACCACGTGATAGGAGACCCAGAGCGTAAACTGGGCAGACGGGACTGGGCATTGAATGTGGACGGTTGCGTTTGGACGTTTGTTGAGCGAGTGAACAGCTGACAGAAATGATTGCTAGTTTGAGCTGCGTGTATCTGATATAGTTTGTGTGTGCGCTAGTGGCTAGAGTGATTATATATTTGCATGGCTAAATGATCTTTGTGATATTATAGTCAATGGAATTGTATTTTCTCAATTAAATCCATAAAAATGTTTACCGATTTTGACTGATGTTTATTAGCATGTAAATCAACTGCCAGAGCACTGACAAGTTAATGAACTAGGACCCTGACACTCCCAACTATCACACGATAAATCTTAAGATTTATAAATAATCGTGTTTCATGAAAGCACCCATTATAGATATAATTAATATCGACACTTCTGAACACTCCCGTTCCACTACGTGAGGTTCTTGTCATATGGTCATTCTCGTGCATCACGAGTTATTCACTATTGAATGCTTATGTTTCCATGTGACGATGTAATACATTTTATAATATGCACTTCATTTCTGACCCGTAAATTATATACCTCATATAAACAAACATTGAAATCTGCTGTACAATCTCCAGAACAAATTGCTGTTGTTATTGTGTGGACATAATGATAAGGTTATATGCTAAATCTCATAACTTTCCCTCAGTTGGTTACTGAGATTTGGATGTTTATATGTGGGGAAAAACAAATGTAAACGAACTATAGTAAAGCTATAGACACCGTCGTTTGTGATGCTTCAACGTTGATTAATACAACCGAAAGGTCGTATCGAAATGTCGTTCTGCCACAAGGATTGCTTACGGTGTTAGTGGTTGTACATCTACTACGTTTTGCTCGTTCTGACTACAATCGCCGCCGTTGTAGTCTCGACCACTCTCTTCCTTTCCTTCACTGCTCGCTCTTGATTCTCATCTTTACCTACATCTTGTGGTCTTCGCCCCTTTCCACCCATCGTGTCCCAAATACCCTTGCCATGAAATGTTATTTATGCGACCGGACCCTTCTAGAAGGTTCTCGGCTACCATTCTTGTACAGACACCACTCACACGTAACTGTAAAGAACCAATAATTACTGGACAATATTCCGTGCTAACATACTGACATAACAGTGACAAGGGTGGGGGACCATGTTTACTGAATTAGTGTTTCCATGGTGATGTCTATGACCTGGTGATGGTCGGACCTTACTTCAGCCATAATGTAACCCTTGACATTAAGTCAGACTCGTCATCATCACCATCATCATCATCATCATCATCATCATCATCATCATCATCATCATCATCATCATCATCATCATCATCATAATCAGCATCATCATCATCATCATCATCATCATCATCATCATCATCAACATGTACCATGCCCATAAGCGTGTCGATGATAGTGTTTATCTGACACAAAGTCTGGGATCGGATTGGTGTTCTTGTCCAGATTATATAATGCTAGCAAGAAATCAAAGTATGCACCTCTTTTTCTTCCATGTGTACGTCTCCCATCTAATGTGCCAGTTGTCACTGAGCTGTTGAGACTATTCCTCGGTTGTGATGAGCCACTACGGTGTGGCATAATGTACCAGTCTCCTTAGTTTGCAGACCTTCGTTTTTATCACTGGCACCTTGCCGTCTTGACAGAAGATAGTTTGTAAGGGATGGAGTTATTGCCTCTCCATAGTACAAAGCCTGGGCTAAAATATAGAGATCATGTGTTGCCCATGCAGCATGATCTGTCTCTCGGCTTGCCTAGTTCACTCCAGAGGAAAGGTAACACCTCTACATCTGGAACAAGACAAGCTGCAGAAGCTGTCGGATCAACAAAGCAATACTCTAATTGTCCGCCTGTCGGAGCTTCGATCCTAGACCAGCCGCCAACCAAGGCTTAGGGCCTGATCTGCCCTGCCATGACACTTTGTCTTTAGGTTGCATTTCCTCGCACCAGGGTAAGGCTTGTACCTTCCCAATTGCGCTCTTCCGCCCGAAGCCGTTGGCACAATGTGGGGTGTCGGGTTTGGTAAGCGACGCCCAACGTTCGGCGCTAACAGAAAGCAGGTAGTACCGTCTACTATTATACGGTAGCTCAGTCATATCTGACTAAGACCTGACACAATCCGGATATATGACATCCTTGTGTCCGTTTCTAGGAATTGTATAATTCACATGTATAGGCTGTCATTACCTAATAAGGCAATGAATGCCAAATATCAAAACAAGAGAGGATTGTAGGTAGTGGCTCGAAATAGACTGCCGTTAGCGAGCTTAGTTATACCTGGCAGGGATAGCATTGTCACTTGAGTTTTGCCCAGCAAACAAGTCAGATGTAGTTACAACGGGAGTGGGTTTTTTTTTTCGTCAGCTGCCTTTTGTACTCAGGGTGAAATGATATTGCTTTTTGAATGTTAATACCTGCATTATATGATAAATAGAAGACATATATTATATGTATTAATGTAGAATTTGGTAACTGAAAAATTACTTCTTGAGAAGATAGCCTGAAGTTCGAACTATGCACCAAGAACGTCTATACATCTGTACAATATTCCCAGGCTTACAATTCATATTCGGCTATGATTGCTAATTCATATTCTGGTGAAAAATATCTCAATATCATCTGCAAAGTCTATGAAGACAACCTGTTCACTATATCTTCACATTCGAACCATTATTCTCTAGATTAGAGACTTGTCTTTACTAGTCATCTAGTGAACTATGGATGTACTCAAGGGTGCATTCTTTCGATTCATACATGTACTCATACATATCGTGTGTGAATCTTTATGTAATCTGCTTAATGAATATGCAGGGGAGTGAAGTTGATTTTGTTTGTATAATATCATGGGTGAAGAGAGGTGGACACCCTATATCTTCAGATGGTTTGTCAAGCCCTACATGTCATGTCAGCAAGGTCCGATTCGTGGGACTGCCTAAATACTCATTTATACATGCAGTAAATCGTGCCGTGCTTGCGTGCCACAAGAAGAAGTGTTTGGAGCAGAGGTTTAAACCCCCGACTTCTAGAAGTTATGAGGGTGGGCAATTAGTCAGCGGTGGACTCCTGTATTATTCTAGATGGGTAGATTATATGTCCTCTCATATTTGTGGGTGTTTTCCATGTGACTGTGAGAGTGTATATATTTTGGGTGTCAAGGTTTTGTCTTATTCGTCATATAGTCAAGGGTCAGTTAGATGGAACAGTCCCGAACCCCCGACTAGTAGACGAATCAGTTTACGGGTAATACATAGAGACCCCGCTTGTCAACAGAGGTCTTAACTAGCAGAGAGATTTTCCTCCTGCTTTATTTCCATTTATTTTCTCTGTTTGTGCGACAATGAAAATGTATATTCTGTTATGATGTACATTGCTTTTTTTCCAATCTTACAGCACTGGAGGCAATGGTGAGGGACACATTTTGGCAATAATACTTTAAAATAGATGACTGCCAAAACCTGGCGTAACCCATTAAGTTCGTACATCTATATGCCCAATCAAGAAAGGGAAACAACCCATTGTTTTTTTCTTTCAAGCAACACCCAAGAAGTTCTATCTTGGCTACCTCCCTTGTTCATCTATTTTTGCAACGCATTGGCCAGCTGCAAAACAAATTGATATTGGAACCAGCAACTGGTACAATATATGTACCACAATTTGCCGTTGGAAGAAATTACTTATTGCTGCATCACTCCAGAACGGAGCTTAGCACATGATGGTGGAACATCTGCCACTATCTACGTCTGAGAGATTTACAGAGTTTGCTGCCCGAAACTACCAGAGGAGCTTTAGAACTGGTTTACCAATTCCATGTATAGTTATAGGACATCAGACTTCGGTCTGGAACCAGTGATGGCCCACTTTTGTTTCAATGTCGCGCAAAGACATTATGGATGTATCTTGATCTACGATATAAGAATACTACCCACATATTTGTTGAGATGCCTCCTGAATATCCTTCAACTAGCAATAACAGCAACCTCGTCGATAGTCCGGGCTTCAACAACTTATAGTATGATGGCTAATACGGCCACTTGGTGGAATCGCCGCTTAATTGCAGACCCATTTTTCTCTCAAGGTATACGCCAGCTCGGGTAGTCCAGAATGCAGGTCCATCGAATCAGTACCAACAACATCATCATTTTATATCTAAGGTCCTTCAGTAACAATCGTAGACAGTTACATTTGTCTGTCGATTATGTTCTACAAGAAGTTGGATTACATCGTAGTCCTTGATTCCAATATCCACATTATCTATGTTATTCAGCCAGAGAACCTTTTGACTGTGAAATAACAATTTGTTTGATTCATCAAGAATGGGATGAACCCTTCTATCTATCATCGGTGGAATACGTAGAGGAGTTTCGGATAGAGACTGTAGAATCGTCTTCACAGGACTTTTCCCTTGGAGAATAGATACAGTTATTTTGTAGAAGCCCAGTGGGGGTGATAATTTTCCGTGACTTAAGGATTTACATATTACAGGAGGAATTTAGGAGGAGAGACATAAGTAACAGCTAGATCCAAGATTTATGGACTGTCTTTTTTGTAGTAGTGAATGTGTATTAGAATATATATATATATATATTATATATATATATATATATATATATATATATATATATATATATATATATATATACTAAGTCTGGGATTGTTGAACCTAGATAAATGTATGCACGTTATGTTTATTCTGGAAGTCACAACAAATCCAGATTTTGAGTTTTGATTTATTTCAGGTGGAAATTAGAGAAATATAATGTAGAGTATTTTTAAATCAAAGTGTGTGTTTCTTTGATAATGTACTTTGTTGGTTATTATGTTGTATAGATTTTAGCAGAGACAGAGTCCCGTAACCCATTGTTTGGACAATTATTAAATATTATATTAGAATCAGTAGTGTTCTCATTTTCTTGTGACCAGTGTTACCATGTGATGTTGTTGTAGAGATGTATGCCACTGTTATCAATGTACAGAGAGCTGAAGTGGGAGGTCAGACGACACATAGACCCATATGTCCTACAGAGAGCTGAAGTCGGAGGTCAGACAACACATAGACCCATATGTCCTACAGAGAGCTGAAGTCGGAGGTCAGACAACACATAGACCCATATGTCCTACAGAGAGCTGAAGTCGGAGGTCAGACAACACATAGACCCATATGTCCTACAGAGAGCTGAAGTCGGAGGTCAGACAACACATAGACCCATATGTCCTACAGAGAGCTGAAGTCGGAGGTCAGACAACACATAGACCCATATGTCCTACAGAGAGCTGAAGTCGGAGGTCAGACAACACATAGACCCATATGTCCTACAGAGAGCTGAAGTGGAGGTCAGACAACACATAGACCCATATGTCCTACAGAGAGCTGAAGTGGGAGGTCAGACAACACATAGACCCATATGTCCTACAAGAGCTGAAGTGGAGGTCAGACAACAATAGACCCATATGTCCTACAGAGAGCTGAAGTGGGAGGTCAGACAACAATAGACCCATATGTCCTACAGAGAGCTGAAGTGGGAGGTCAGACAACAATAGACCCATATGTCCTACAGAGAGCTGAAGTGGAGGTCAGACAACAATAGACCCATATGTCCTACAGAGAGCTGAAGTGGAGGTCAGACAACACATAGACCCATATGTCCTACAGAGAGCTGAAGTGGGGAGACAACATAGACCCTATGTCCTACAGAGAGCTGAAGTGGAGGTCAGAACACATAGACCCATATGTCCTACAGAGAGCTAAGTCGGAGGTCAGACACACATAGACCCATATGTCCTACAGAGAGCTGAAGTGGAGGTCAGACAAACATAGACCCATATGTCCTACAGAGTGAAGTCGGAGGCAACAACACATAGACCCATATTCCTACAGAGAGCTGAAGGGAGGTCAGACAACACATAGACCATATGTCCTACAGAGAGCTGAAGGGGAGGCAGACAACACATCCATATGTCCTACAGAGAGCTGAAGTCGGAGGTCAGACACACATAGACCCATATGTCCTACAGAGAGGAAGTCGGACAGACAACAATAGACCCATTTCAGAGTGAAGTGGGGTCAAACACAAGACCCATATGTCCTACAGAGAGCTGAAGTCGGAGGTCAGACAACACATAGACCCATATGTCCTACAGAGAGCTGAAGTCGGAGGTCAGACAACACATAGACCCATATGTCCTACAGAGAGCTGAAGTCGGAGGTCAGACAACACATAGACCCATATGTCCTACAGAGAGCTGAAGTCGGAGGTCAGACAACACATAGACCCATATGTCCTACAGAGAGCTGAAGTCGGAGGTCAGACAACACATAGACCCATATGTCCTACAGAGAGCTGAAGTCGGAGGTCAGACAACACATAGACCCATATGTCCTACAGAGAGCTGAAGTCGGAGGTCAGACAACACATAGACCCATATGTCCTACAGAGAGCTGAAGTGGGAGGTCAGACAACACATAGACCCATATGTCCTACAGAGAGCTGAAGTCGGAGGTCAGACAACACATAGACCCATATGTCCTACAGAGAGCTGAAGTCGGAGGTCAGACAACACATAGACCCATATGTCCTACAGAGAGCTGAAGTCGGAGGTCAGACAACACATAGACCCATATGTCCTACAGAGAGCTGAAGTCGGAGGTCAGACAACACATAGACCCATATGTCCTACAGAGAGCTGAAGTCGGGAGGTCAGACAACACATAGACCCATATGTCCTACAGAGAGCTGAAGTCGGAGGTCAGACAACACATAGACCCATATGTCCTACAGAGAGCTGAAGTCGGAGGTCAGACAACACATAGACCCATATGTCCTACAGAGAGCTGAAGTCGGAGGTCAGACAACACATAGACCCATATGTCCTACAGAGAGCTGAAGTCGGAGGTCAGACAACACATAGACCCATATGTCCTACAGAGAGCTGAAGTCGGAGGTCAGACAACACATAGACCCATATGTCCTACAGAGAGCTGAAGTCGGAGGTCAGACAACACATAGACCCATATGTCCTACAGAGAGCTGAAGTCGGAGGTCAGACAACACATAGACCCATATGTCCTACAGAGAGCTGAAGTCGGAGGTCAGACAACACATAGACCCATATGTCCTACAGAGAGCTGAAGTCGGGAGGTCAGACAACACATAGACCCATATGTCCTACAGAGAGCTGAAGTCGGAGGTCAGACAACACATAGACCCATATGTCCTACAGAGAGCTGAAGTCGGAGGTCAGACAACACATAGACCCATATGTCCTACAGAGAGCTGAAGTCGGAGGTCAGACAACACATAGACCCATATGTCCTACAGAGAGCTGAAGTCGGAGGTCAGACAACACATAGACCCATATGTCCTACAGAGAGCTGAAGTGGGAGTCAGACAACACATAGACCCATATGTCCCTACAGAGAGCTGAAGTCGGAGGTCAGACAACACATAGACCCATATGTCCTACAGAGAGCTGAAGTGGGAGGTCAGACAACACATAGACCCATATGTCCTACAGAGAGCTGAAGTCGGAGGTCAGACAACACATAGACCCATATGTCCTACAGAGAGCTGAAGTCGGAGGTCAGACAACACATAGACCCATATGTCCTACAGAGAGCTGAAGTCGGAGGTCAGACAACACATAGACCCATATGTCCTACAGAGAGCTGAAGTCGGAGGTCAGACAACACATAGACCCATATGTCCTACAGAGAGCTGAAGTCGGAGGTCAGACAACACATAGACCCATATGTCCTACAGAGAGCTGAAGTCGGGAGGTCAGACAACACATAGACCCATATGTCCTACAGAGAGCTGAAGTCGGAGGTCAGACAACACATAGACCCATATGTCCTACAGAGAGCTGAAGTCGGAGGTCAGACAACACATAGACCCATATGTCCTACAGAGAGCTGAAGTCGGGAGGTCAGACAACACATAGACCCATATGTCCTACAGAGAGCTGAAGTCGGAGGTCAGACAACACATAGACCCATATGTCCTACAGAGAGCTGAAGTGGGAGGTCAGACAACACATAGACCCATATGTCCTACAGAGAGCTGAAGTGGGAGGTCAGACAACACATAGACCCATATGTCCTACAGAGAGCTGAAGTCGGAGGTCAGACAACACATAGACCCATATGTCCTACAGAGAGCTGAAGTGGGAGGTCAGACAACACATAGACCCATATGTCCTACAGAGAGCTGAAGTCGGAGGTCAGACAACACATAGACCCATATGTCCTACAGAGAGCTGAAGTGGGAGGTCAGACAACACATAGACCCATATGTCCTACAGAGAGCTGAAGTCGGAGGTCAGACAACACATAGACCCATATGTCCTACAGAGAGCTGAAGTCGGAGGTCAGACAACACATAGACCCATATGTCCTACAGAGAGCTGAAGTCGGAGGTCAGACAACACATAGACCCATATGTCCTACAGAGAGCTGAAGTCGGAGGTCAGACAACACATAGACCCATATGTCCTACAGAGAGCTGAAGTCGGAGGTCAGACAACACATAGACCCATATGTCCTACAGAGAGCTGAAGTCGGAGGTCAGACAACACATAGACCCATATGTCCTACAGAGAGCTGAAGTCGGGAGGTCAGACAACACATAGACCCATATGTCCTACAGAGAGCTGAAGTCGGAGGTCAGACACACATAGACCCATATGTCCTACAGAGAGCTGAAGTCGGAGGTCAGACAACACATAGACCCATATGTCCTACAGAGAGCTGAAGTCGGAGGTCAGACAACACATAGACCCATATGTCCTACAGAGAGCTGAAGTCGGAGGTCAGACAACACATAGACCCATATGTCCTACAGAGAGCTGAAGTCGGAGGTCAGACAACACATAGACCCATATGTCCTACAGAGAGCTGAAGTCGGAGGTCAGACAACACATAGACCCATATGTCCTACAGAGAGCTGAAGTCGGAGGTCAGACAACACATAGACCCATATGTCCTACAGAGAGCTGAAGTCGGAGGTCAGACAACACATAGACCCATATGTCCTACAGAGAGCTGAAGTCGGAGGTCAGACAACACATAGACCCATATGTCCTACAGAGAGCTGAAGTCGGAGGTCAGACAACACATAGACCCATATGTCCTACAGAGAGCTGAAGTCGGAGGTCAGACAACACATAGACCCATATGTCCTACAGAGAGCTGAAGTCGGAGGTCAGACAACACATAGACCCATATGTCCTACAGAGAGCTGAAGTCGGAGGTCAGACAACACATAGACCCATATGTCCTACAGAGAGCTGAAGTCGGAGGTCAGACAACACATAGACCCATATGTCCTACAGAGAGCTGAAGTCGGAGGTCAGACAACACATAGACCCATATGTCCTACAGAGAGCTGAAGTCGGAGGTCAGACACACATAGACCCATATGTCCTACAGAGAGCTGAAGTTGGAGGTCAGACAACACATAGACCCATATGTCCTACAGAGAGCTGAAGTCGGAGGTCAGACAACACATAGACCCATATGTCCTACAGAGAGCTGAAGTCGGAGGTCAGACAACACATAGACCCATATGTCCTACAGAGAGCTGAAGTCGGAGGTCAGACAACACATAGACCCATATGTCCTACAGAGAGCTGAAGTCGGAGGTCAGACAACACATAGACCCATATGTCCTACAGAGAGCTGAAGTCGGAGGTCAGACAACACATAGACCCATATGTCCTACAGAGAGCTGAAGTCGGAGGTCAGACAACACATAGACCCATATGTCCTACAGAGAGCTGAAGTCGGAGGTCAGACAACACATAGACCCATATGTCCTACAGAGAGCTGAAGTCGGAGGTCAGACAACACATAGACCCATATGTCCTACAGAGAGCTGAAGTCGGAGGTCAGACAACACATAGACCCATATGTCCTACAGAGAGCTGAAGTCGGGAGGTCAGACAACACATAGACCCATATGTCCTACAGAGAGCTGAAGTCGGAGGTCAGACAACACATAGACCCATATGTCCTACAGAGAGCTGAAGTCGGAGGTCAGACAACACATAGACCCATATGTCCTACAGAGAGCTGAAGTCGGAGGTCAGACAACACATAGACCCATATGTCCTACAGAGAGCTGAAGTCGGAGGTCAGACAACACATAGACCCATATGTCCTACAGAGAGCTGAAGTCGGAGGTCAGACAACACATAGACCCATATGTCCTACAGAGAGCTGAAGTCGGAGGTCAGACAACACATAGACCCATATGTCCTACAGAGAGCTGAAGTCGGAGGTCAGACAACACATAGACCCATATGTCCTACAGAGAGCTGAAGTCGGAGGTCAGACAACACATAGACCCATATGTCCTACAGAGAGCTGAAGTCGGAGGTCAGACAACACATAGACCCATATGTCCTACAGAGAGCTGAAGTCGGAGGTCAGACAACACATAGACCCATATGTCCTACAGAGAGCTGAAGTCGGAGGTCAGACAACACATAGACCCATATGTCCTACAGAGAGCTGAAGTCGGAGGTCAGACAACACATAGACCCATATGTCCTACAGAGAGCTGAAGTCGGAGGTCAGACAACACATAGACCCATATGTCCTACAGAGAGCTGAAGTCGGAGGTCAGACAACACATAGACCCATATGTCCTACAGAGAGCTGAAGTCGGAGGTCAGACAACACATAGACCCATATGTCCTACAGAGAGCTGAAGTCGGAGGTCAGACAACACATAGACCCATATGTCCTACAGAGAGCTGAAGTGGGAGGTCAGACAACACATAGACCCATATGTCCTACAGAGAGCTGAAGTCGGAGGTCAGACAACACATAGACCCATATGTCCTACAGAGAGCTGAAGTCGGAGGTCAGACAACACATAGACCCATATGTCCTACAGAGAGCTGAAGTCGGAGGTCAGACAACACATAGACCCATATGTCCTACAGAGAGCTGAAGTCGGAGGTCAGGCGACACATAGACCCATATGTCCTACAGAGAGCTGAAGTCGGAGGTCAGACAACACATAGACCCATATGTCCTACAGAGAGCTGAAGTCGGGAGGTCAGACAACACATAGACCCATATGTCCTACAGAGAGCTGAAGTCGGAGGTCAGACGACACATAGACCCATATGTCCTACAGAGAGCTGAAGTCGGAGGTCAGACGACACATAGACCCATATGTCCTACAGAGAGCTGAAGTCGGAGGTCAGACAACACATAGACCCATATGTCCTACAGAGAGCTGAAGTCGGAGGTCAGACAACACATAGACCCATATGTCCTACAGAGAGCTGAAGTCGGAGGTCAGACAACACATAGACCCATATGTCCTACAGAGAGCTGAAGTCGGAGGTCAGACACACATAGACCCATATGTCCTACAGAGAGCTGAAGTCGGAGGTCAGACAACACATAGACCCATATGTCCTACAGAGAGCTGAAGTCGGAGGTCAGACAACACATAGACCCATATGTCCTACAGAGAGCTGAAGTCGGAGGTCAGACAACACATAGACCCATATGTCCTACAGAGAGCTGAAGTCGGAGGTCAGACAACACATAGACCCATATGTCCTACAGAGAGCTGAAGTCGGAGGTCAGACAACACATAGACCCATATGTCCTACAGAGAGCTGAAGTCGGAGGTCAGACAACACATAGACCCATATGTCCTACAGAGAGCTGAAGTCGGAGGTCAGACAACACATAGACCCATATGTCCTACAGAGAGCTGAAGTCGGAGGTCAGACAACACATAGACCCATATGTCCTACAGAGAGCTGAAGTCGGAGGTCAGACAACACATAGACCCATATGTCCTACAGAGAGCTGAAGTCGGAGGCAGACAACACATAGACCCATATGTCCTACAGAGAGCTGAAGCGGAGGTCAGGACAACACATAGACCCATATGTCCTACAGAGAGCTGAAAGTCGGAGGTCAGACAACACATAGACCCATATGTCCTACAGAGAGCTGAAGTCGGAGGTCAGACAACACATAGACCCATATGTCCTACAGAGAGCTGAAGTCGGAGGTCCAGAACACACATAGACCCATATGTCATACAGAGAGCTGAAGTGGGAGGTCAGACAACACATAGAACCCTATGTCCTCCAGAGAGCTGAAGTCGGAGGGTAGACAACACATAGACCCATATGTCCTACAGAGAGCTGAAGTCGGAGGTCAGACAACACAATAGACCCATATGTCCTACAGAGAGCTGAAGTCGGAGGTCAGACAACACATACCCCGCCCCCCCCATATGTCCTACAGAGAGCTGAAGTCGGAGGTCAGACAACACATAGACCCATATGTCCTACAGAGAGCTGAAGTCGGAGGTCAGACAACACATAGACCCATATGTCCTACAGAGAGCTGAAGTCGGAGGTCAGACAACACATAGACCCATATTTCCTACAGAGAGCTGAAGTCGGAGGTCAGACAACACATAGACCCATATGTCCTACAGAGAGCTGAAGTCGGAGGTCAGACAACACATAGACCCATATGTCCTACAGAGAGCTGAAGTCGGAGGTCAGACAACACATAGACCCATATGTCCTACAGTGAGCTGAAGTCGGAGGTCAGACAACACTTAGACCCATATGTCTTACAGAGAGCTGAAGTCGGAGGTCAGACAACACATAGACCCATATGTCCTAAAGAAAGAGACATCTTAATAGATGTCTATGGTTAATTGACCGGCTTTCTCCAATTTTCTCCAGGAGAGTAGTCTGATCAATGTAGGTAGGGCTGGAGTCTCTTTCTGCCTAGTCCCATCCTTACATAAATAGAGCCATGGCTACGTCAATTCCTAGAGACTACTATAAAGTAACAGGATTCGAACTCATTTATTATATCTTGAATCCAGGCACTCTAAACCCTAGACCTAATTCACATATATTCTATATTTAATATCCCGTGTGTTGCCGGGGCCCATAAGGGAAGCAAAGAATAGCAACACTGTAGCCTACCACGCATGTCGTAAGAGGCGACTAAGGAGGCTTGATGGTTCCGTCGCCCTGCTACTGAGTGAGTGCGTGGCGCGACACTGTGAGCTGTGATTTTCGTGTGAAATGCTTTTGAATCTGCGCGAGGTCTTTTGGAAAATGACTGCATGTTAGGAGCGATGGCAGATGGCTATGTCCCAGAGTTGACCGGTTTTTGCCTTATGCAGAAATGCGTGGCTGCTGGGCTTCTGGTTGACTGCCACTAACATCGACGATGAACTGTATTTCGTGGACTGTGTGGGTGAACATCTAGGAAACATCCAGATGGGAAAATGACTGCCGATTCCATCAGAGATAAACTGGATGTTTCGTGGGGGACTATTGTGTTGACATTCTGGTGGCGGCATAATGCACAGTGCATCTGTGCGGGCTGTTGTTTGTCCAGACTCCTGTCTTTTCCACTTTTCACATTGGGCAGTAGGGAGCATTTTGTGTGATATTCACTGGCACAGGAACAGAGCATAATGGGGACGACCCGTTGCTGTGAAGTTGGAACTGCGACTAACTAACTAACTAATATCCCACATACGGCACAGTCAGTGCACTTGGCTGGCAGGGCAGTAGTACTGGTTCACTCCCAGCAGAGGCATGGTCATTCTGTCCACCCAGCACGGCTATTGGATCGACCCAGCACGGCTCTAGGATCGACCCAACACGGCTCTGGAATCGACCCAACACGGCTCTGGGATCGATCTAGCCTCACAGACACGGATGTCAGACAATCGTAACAGTTTCCAGAGAATTGTCTGAGAAGTAAACCGGACCAGGAAAGGACCTGGCCATGGAATCAGTTGTTGTGGTCAAGAATACGCGAAGACCGAACCCTCCAAACGACAGTGAGAAGATCGGCTATTGGGTTACATGTGTACTTTTATAAGGTGGAGTAAACGAGGTCAGGTCATGAATAGATAGTGCCTGTTAAAGTAAAACGAAGTGTTCATTGACAACAACCTTCACTGCAAGAGGAGAAATAAACCAGGTCAGGTAACCATGTTTGCTTAAGTAAAACTAAATTCATTGACAACAGTCTTTTCACAGGTAGATGACGGGTGATAGGTACGCTGGGGACACAACACGTTTCAATGTGTAAACATGTTTGCTGTCACAGCCTCTAGATCCAGCACAAACAACACGTTGTGTTTCTACAATATGACAAGATTTATAGACGTGCATCGTGTTCTTTTTCCCCCCTTCAGTAAATGAACGAAAACGGAAAGTGAAATTGGTCAAAGTGAAGGAGTTACAAAAACACAGAAAGAGGTAAGAATAGACGTTGCATCTAGAGAGCTTGGTCAGCACACTAACAACAAAGTCACTGACTTAACTACGGTGAAGAACTACAACAAAATCACTGATCATAAGTCTGGATGCTGGGTCATGACAATCACATTGTGTCACTAGCTCCGTAGATCAGCTGTTGGAGAACGACACGCTGGCCAGCGTGTTAGCCAAGGCAAAATAAGTGTTGGGAGGTTTGGGGGGGGGGGGGGGGGGGAGCGATGGTCAAGAAATATAGGGAAGGCACAAGTGGGACAGACACAGAGTGAATAAAACTCTTGGTCATTGAGGCCGTACGGCGTCAGAGACATGACCTCAGTATCAGTGAGGAAACAATGATCTGCACTTTTCTGCACCTACAAAATGTGACCTACAAGTTATGGCCTACAAGTTGTGACCTGCAGGTTGTGACATACAAGTTGTGACCTACAAATTGTGACCTAGAAGTTTTGTTGACCTACAAGAGGTGTTGACCTACAAAAGAAGTTGACCTACAAGGGATGTTGACCGACAAATCGTATCCTTAACAAAAAGACGTTGACAGACAAAAGTTGACCTACAAGTTGTGTTGACCTACAAGAGGTGTTTACCTACAAGAGGTGTTGACCTACAAGTGGTGTTGGCCTACAATACGTGTTGACTTACAATAGGTGTTGGCCTAAAAGTGGTGTTGACTTACAATAGGTGTTGACCTACAATAGGTGTTGACCTACAATAGGTGTTGACCTACAAGTGGTGTTGTTTTACAATAGGTGTTGACTTACAATAGGTGTTGACTTACAATAGGTGTTGGCCTACAAGAGGTGATGGCCTACAAGAGGTGTTGACTTACAATAGGTGTTGACCTACAATAGGTGTTGGCCTAAAATAGGTGTTGACTTACAATAGGTGTTGACCTACAAGTGGTGTTGACTTACAACAGGTGTTGACCTACAATAGGTGTTGACCTACAATAGGTGTTGACCTACAATAGGTGTTGACCTACAATAGGTGTTGACCTACAATAGGTGTTGACTTACAAGTGGTGTTGACTTACAATAGGTGTTGACTTACAAAAGGTGTTGACCTACAATAGGTGTTGACCTACAATAGGTGTTGACCTACAATAGGCGTTGACCTACAATAGGTGTTGGCCTACAATAGGTGTTGACCTACAAGTGGTGTTGACATACAATAGGTGTTGACCTACAATAGGTGTTGACTTACAATAGGCGTTGACTTACAATAGGTGTTGGCCTACAAGAGGTGATGACCTACAAGTGGTGTTGACTTACAATAGCTGTTGACCTACAATAGGTGTTGACCTACAATAGGTGTTGCCCTATAATAGGTGTTGACCTACAAAATGTGTTGGCCTATAATAGGTGTTGACTTACAATAGGTGTTGACCTACAATAGGTGTTGACCTACAATAGGTGTTGCCCTACAATAGGTGTTGGCCTACAATAGGTGTTGGCCTATAATAGGTGTTCACTTTCAATAGGTGTTGACCTACAATAGGTATTGGCCTACAATAAGTGTTGACTTACAATAGGTGGTTGACCTTCAATAGGTGTTGACCTACAATAGGTGTTGACCTACAAGTGGTGTTGCCCTATAATAGGTGTTGACCTACAATAGGTGTTGACTTACAATAGGTGTTGACTTACAATAGGTGTTGGCCTACAAGTGGTGTTGACTTACAATATTTGTTCACCTACAATAGGTGTTGACTTACAATAGGTGTTGGCCTACAATAGGTGTTGGCCTACAAGTGGTGTTGAGCTACAATAGGTGTTGACCTACAAGTGGTGTTGACTTACAATAGGTGTTGGCCTACAATAGGTGTTGACTTACAATAGGTGTTGGCCTACAATAGATGTTGACTTACAATAGGTGTTGACTTACAATAGGTGTTGACCTACAATAGGTGTTGACCTACAATAGGTGTTGACTTACAATAGGTGTTGACTTACAATAGGTGTTGGCCTACAGTAGGTGTTGACTTACAATAGGTGTTGACTTACAATAGGTGTTGACCTACAATAGGTGTTGACCTACAATAGGTGTTGACCTACAATAGGTGTTGGCCTACAATAGGTGTTGGCCTACAAGTGGGTTTGACCTACAATAGGTGTTGACCTACATAGGTGTTGACCTACAAGAGGTGTTGACCTACAAGAGGTGTTGACCTACAAGAGGTGTTGACCTACAAGAGGTGTTGACCTACAATATTTGTTGACTTACAAGAGGTGTTGACCTACAATAGGTGTTGACCTACAATAGGTGTTGGCCTACAAGAGGTGTTGGCCTACAAGAGGTGTTGGCCTACAAGAGGTGTTGACCTACAAGAGGTGTTGACCTACAAGAGGTGTTGACCTAGAATAGGTGTTGACCTACAAGAGGTGTTGACCTACAATAGGTGTTACCTACAAGAGGTGTTGACCTACAAGAGGTGTTAACCTACAAGAGGTGTTGACCTACAAGAGGTGTTAACCTACAATAGGTGTTAACCTACAAGAGGTGTTAACCTACAATAGTTGTTGGCCTACAAGAGGTGTTGACCTACAAAATATGTGTATCTACATGTGCTGTTGACCTACTAGCGATGTTGCCTAAAGCTGATTGCCGAGGGAGAACTCGTGATCCTATGTGTCTAACGCCACTTCATGTGTACGCGATGGCATCAGTGATATATGATACGTTCTTTTTGTGAAATATCCCTCACTGCGCACCATTTTCAGAGAATGCAGTAAGGACATACGACTCGTTCTTTCTATGAAATGTCCCCCACTGCGCACTATTTTAAGAGAATGCACTGAAAACGCACAGACACATTCAAATCAAGAAGAATGACGCATCAATGCACTAAATATATATTTTTTTTATTTTTTTGGAGATTACAGGTTCGAATTCCATGTTCCCGTAGCTTTCAATGTGTATATTGTATCGTGCATTCTATAATCACTATATCTTTCCTGCCTGGCCGAGGGGTTAGCAGCTTTCTCCGTTAACCCCGAATACTCTCGTGGTCGACATGATCGCACGAGAATTAGAAGTGGTTCGAGTCGCGCCAGTGACTTATGAGAGTATGGAGCCGGTCGCTCAGAAAGTCGTGGCGTGCAGATGAGCATAATCTAGCCTAGGAATCAACATACAGCTGAAAGATGCTGGTGTTGACCGCAATATCCTGAAACAGGAAGGAAACGCGTGGGGGGGGGGGGGGGGGGGGGGGGGGGGGAATATCTTTCATTTCCTCGCTGTAAGTGTCCATCAGTACGCATGGATGTTCCTGTCGTGCTGCATGAATGCACTGACGGTCGGTACAGGAGCTAAAGGCGTCAAACTGCTGAACCGTAACCTAGACGCCAGATTCCGGATCCGTAACCTAGCTGCCAAGTAACTGAGCCGTATCATACACCTACCTTAGTATGTGCCAAACTCTCTCTATATAAGCTTGAGTGTTTCATTGTTCTCCACTCGACTAAAGTGTATGTAGTACAAACGTCAGCTTTACTTATTACTGTGTAATACGAGCTTAATACCGCAGTTCCATTCCACTTATTTCTATGTTACACTTCGACAGGTGAATATAACGGGGCGTGTTTAAATGAGTGAGCTAGTAAATAGTTTGACATGTGTTAATGGGATCATCTTTACCCATAGTGTTGTCCGAACTTAATACGTCAGTTCCATGCCACAAATGTTTATCTTACACGTTAGCGGACAAATATAATGTCGCTTTTTAGGCATCGGTTTAGTCGTGAGCGTGAGTGTGTCTCTGCCTTGTGTCTATATGAGTATCTGTATGTGTGTGTGTGTGTGTGTGTGTATGTGTGTGTATGTGTGCCTGTGTTTGTCTGTGTGTATGTCTGTGTGTGTCTGTGTGTATGTCTGTGTGTGTCTGTGTGTGTTTGTATGTCTGCGTATGTGTCGGTGTGTGTGTTTCTGTGTTTGTCTGAGTGTGTGTCTTTGTGTGTGTCTGTGTATGTGTCTGTGTGTGTCTGTGTGTCTCTCTCTGCCTTGTGAATGTGTGTTTATATGTCTGTGGCTGTGTGTGTCTGTGTGTGTTTGTTTGAGTGTGTGTCTTTGTGTGTGTCTGTGTGTGTTTCTGTGTGTGTCTGTGTGTGTCTGTGTGTGTGTCTCTGCCTTGTGAATGTATGTGTATATGTCTGTGGCTGTGTGTGTGTCTGTGTGTGTATGTGTGTGTATGTGTGTGTATTTCTGTGTGTGTCTCTGCCTTGTGTCTGTATGTGTATGTCTGAATGTATCTCTCTCTGCCTTGTGCCCGTGTGTGTCTGTGTGTCCGTGTGTGTCTGTGTGTGTCTGTGTGTCTGTGTGTATCTGTGTGTCTGTGTGTCTGTGTGTCTCTGTGTGTCTCTGTGTGTCTGTATCTGTGTGTGTCTGTGTGTGTCTGGCTGTGTGTCTGTGTGTGTCTGTATGTGTCTGTGTGTGTCTGTGTGTGTGTGTCTGTATCTGTCTGTGTGTCTGTGTGTGTCTGTGTGTGTCTGTGTGTCTGTATCTGTGTGTGTCTGTGTGTGTGTCTGTGTGTGTGTCTGCATGCATCTGTGTGTATCTGTGTGTGTGTGTGTGTCTGCCGTGTGTCAGTATGCGCGTTTCTGTGTGTGTCTGTGTGTGTATCTGTTTGTGTCTGTCTGTGTCTTTCTGTGTGTCTGTCTTCGTGTGTCTGTCGGTATGTCTGTGAGTGTGTCTGTGTTTGCGTCTCTCTCTCTCTCTCTCTCTCTCTCTCTCTCTCTCTCTCTCTCTCTCTCTCTCTCTATATATATATATATATATATATATATATATATATATATATATATATATATATATATATATATATCTGTGTCTTTGCCGTGTGTCAGTTTGTGTGTTTATGTGTGTACGTCTGTGTCTGTGCGTGCCTTGTTTCTGTGTGTGTCTATGTTTATGTGTGTGTCTGTGTGTCTGTGTGTATGTGTGTGTTTGTGTGTGTTTATGTCTTATTTTAGTTTACTATGCCACTGTTTATGTCTGATTCGAGTGTATTATACCGTTGTTTATATGTGATTCGAGTGTATTATACCGTTGTTTATATGTGATTCGAGTGTATTATACCGTTGTTTATATGTGATTCGAGTGTATTATACCGTTGTTTATATGTGATTCGAGTGTATTATACCGTTGTTTATATGTGATTCGAGTGTATTATACCGTTGTTTATATGTGATTCGAGTGTATTATACCGTTGTTTATATGTGATTCGAGTGTATTATACCGTTGTTTATATGTGATTCGAGTGTATTATACCGTTGTTTATATGTGATTCGAGTGTATTATACCGTTGTTTATATGTGATTCGAGTGTATTATACCGTTGTTTATATGTGATTCGAGTGTATTATACCGTTGTTTATATGTGATTCGAGTGTATTATACCGTTGTTTATATGTGATTTGAGTGTATTATACCGTTGTTTATATGTGATTCGAGTGTATTATACCGTTGTTTATGTCTGATTCGAGTGTATTATACCGTTGTTTATATGTGATTTGAGTGTATCTTTACGTTGTTTATGTCTGATTCGAGTGTATTATACCGTTGTTTATGTCTGATTCGAGTGTATTATACCGTTGTTTATGTCTGATTCGAGTGTATTATACCGTTGTTTATATGTGATTCGAGTGTATTATACCGTTGTTTATATGTGATTCGAGTGTATTATACCGTTGTTTATATGTGATTCGAGTGTATTATACCGTTGTTTATATGTGATTCGAGTGTATTATACCAGTTGTTTATATGTGATTCGAGTGTATTATACCGTTGTTTATATGTGATTCGAGTGTATTATACCGTTGTTTATATGTGATTCGAGTGTATTATACCGTTGTTTATATGTGATTCGAGTGTATTATACCGTTGTTTATATGTGATTCGAGTGTATTATCCATTGGCCATCCATTCCATTGGCACCTTGCCGTCTTGACAGACGATAGTTTGTGCTTTAAAAAGGCATAATAACTTTTAACTATGGCGGTAGCGAGTGTGACTGATAAGGCCAATTTGCGCTGTAAATGTCCGTTCACAGTGGGTGCATCTGAACACGTGGTCATTTCCACCATCATGCACCATCTTACGTCTCAAACGCTTGGTGTGTGACTTTTCTGCAATAATTTTCTCCTTTGACTTTATTCCATTTCTGATATTTGCCCTCCATGCAACACGTTCAGCGGCGACTTGCTCCCAATGTGCATTATCAATGCTTGTATCAATCATGTCCCGCTTACACACATCTTTGTATCGTAGTAGAGGCCGACCCTGAGATCTCTTACCCATCTGTAATTCACCAAAAAAGATATCCTTTGGTATTCTACCATCATCCATCCTCCTAAGATGTCCTATCCATCTAAGTCTACGAAGACTGAGCATGGAATAAACTGTCACACAACCTGATCTTTCCAATACTTCAGTATTTGTGATTTTGTCTTGCCACTTAATACCAAGAATTCTTCCCTTCAGGGATGGAGTTATTGCCTCTCCATAGCACAAAGCCTGGGCTAAAATATAGAGATCATGTGTTGCCCATGCAGCATGATCCCTCTCTCGGCCTGCCTAGTTCACTCCAGAGGAAAGGTAACACCCCTACATCTGGAACAAGACAAGCTGCAGAAGCTGCCGGATCAGCAAAGCAATGCTCTAACTGTCCGCCTGTCGGAGCTTCGATCCTAGACCTGTCGCCAACCAAGGCTTAGGGCCTGGTCTGCCCTGCCATGACAATTTTGTCTTTAGCTTGCATTTCCTCGCGCCAGGGTAAGGCTTGTACCCTCCCAATTGCGCTCTTCCGCCTGAAGCCGTTGGCACAATGTGGGGTGTCGGGTTTGGTAAGCGCCGCCCAACGTTCGGCGCTAACAGAAACCAGGTAGTACCGTCTAGTGTTATACGGTAGCTCAGTCATATCTGACTAAGACCTGACCAGCACATACAACACACCTTCAAAATAGGGAGAAACAAACAACTCAACATATATTAATGTGATCAACAAAATCATATTTTTTAAATAATATACAACCATATTTCATCTATTTACTGGCTTATGAAACTTTACAATAAAGAAATTAACTGCTTAATGCTCTAAGAAAAGCCATTCCTCCATACTTTCGCACACAGGAATTTATACAACTGTACGCCTACTGTAACATCTAAGGGAGGTTACTATAGAACATCTAATGATTTCATTCATTCAAACAATAGAAAATATGATTCATCTTTTTTCACTGTTTGTCGTAGTATTTCCTGGGGTGAGGGAAGCATACTATTACATCTTAATAACGGGATAGATGCACTCTGGGAATACAATAAATCTCAGTCTACAGACCCCACCAGCCCTTGGACACCTGTCTCTCTCACTATCAACCGCTGGACAATACCTTTTTCACCTCTCATCCAGAACAGATGACACGACTCTGGTGTCTACACATAATGACTAGATGATATAATGTACAAGAGGATTATCAACAAGGGGAATGTTCATGAGAGAATCCTGGCCACCGCCAGGCGATAGAAGAAATGGCTATCTGGATTAGTCTCAGGCCGTCTCACTCATCACTGTACACTGGGTACGATACCACAAGGTTAAAGAGGTCACTCATCTGCACACGTAGCGTGGAATATCTCTGCCGAGGTGTAGACTCAACTGAAATGACTAGCACGTCAATGTGGTGACTCCAAGTTGCGGTGGTACGTGATGACTCCGGACTAACATCCCTGTAGAAGTTCTGAAGGCCTGCCCTTCAAGCTTCACTGGTAAGGCCTGTGCTAGACAACGGTCCTAAGAGCCACCCTAACATTTCACACACATTTAACAATGTCAAAGTTCTGAAAACAGATGGCGGTCTCTAATGGGATCAGGATGGGTATCTCTGGGCCTATAAGCACAGAATGTTGGCACAGTTCAAGTTGACTCTGTCACTCAAAGTCAGTACTGGTAGCGCGTGACCCGGTAAGGAATGTCACAAAAGTTCCTATTCCTACATGGTAGACTGTTCCCGGAACACCAGGCCATCCTGAAATAAATGGTAATGTAGTTCTTCTCTACCCGTTTGGCTAGTGGATCACAATGTCAAAACTGTTCACAGACAAGAGGACACGATACTCGCTCGTGTGTAGCCATCATAATACTTGGTGGACTGACTGAAGATCATTTAGCGGTTAAGACGGGACTGGACTGTGGCGTAGTGACTTCCCGGCACGTGGTGTGGTGTAGAAGCCTCACTTCACGTCACATAGGTAAGCCAGTCATTTAGCAGCCTTCACCAAGTCATCTTCCTCTGGTCCCGTCACGTAAGTCTCTCAGAAAGTAGAACCTGCCAAAGATAACACCATGTGTGAATATCGTGACACAGACTTACCCCCAGAGGTACACGTTACCTATGTGTACTCAGCATAGGCCGGTGTCGCCATGACCCGGCCGGCAGCCTCACAGACCAGGATCCACTGCCAAAACTGAACTAGGTCTGGGTCCTAACAAGTGCTGGCTGAACCGTCCTCCGTCTCGAACCCGCCCAAGGTAGGGCTGTGTATCTGATCCTGGTGTCGGCGAAATCCTTCTGTCCTTAAAAAAGCTTCTAAGGACACAATATACCAGGTTAGTAGGTTCGAAATACCTAGAGACAGAATGGCCCTGAAGGAGGACCGGTGACCACCGAATTCCCCTCCCTCGGAGGTAGCCCCCTCTCCCTGGTTCTATTTTATGTTTACCTACTATACAACCAGTTTCCCGGAGCTCGAGCTTTGATCCAGGAATTTAATAGATTATACAGGGAAATCCCCCTGTAGCGGAAGTCCACATCCCGTTCCCTCCTCCCCTAGTTAGGGTCAGAGCATTTGGAACGGTGTTCAGCTGGTTGTGACCAGCTCTGTCGCAATTCCCCAGTTTCTCCAGTGTCAACCTCTCGGGAACCAACTGTATATCAAGATGGTGTTCCGTCACGGCAACCAATAACATAAAGAGTAAGAGGAAAGCTCAGCAAAGCCAGTGGTCGCCACACCAAAGAATTCGAACTTAGACACCCGCACTGTCCTTCGAATGACCTTCGACACGTCCGGCGACCATCGCATGGGTTTCGTCTAGTTCGGCCGAGTTCCCTGATACCTCACTCGACCTATGTTCTACAACGCCTTCGCCCACGTCCGGTTGTGTCGACTACGTTAGAGTTCTAAGGCCGCCCAGGAGTGAACTCGGACTACTAACACTATTGGGCCTGTCCTAAGTTTACCTAACTACTTGTAGCGGCGATAACACGCATTCACGCACTTGTACAATTGTAACGTAAAACCAGGCCTACAATCCATCGTGTTCAACTAGCCTGCAGTGTTAAGTTAAAACACAAGCCCACAGGTTCACCCCTGACTGACCTTTGTGCGCCGGGCGGGACATGTGGTCGAACAACTTCGGTTCAACGCGGTAGCGACACACATTATTTATCTAAATATGTTTCACGTACCTTACGACAAACTGTGCATTCCGAATTGAGGAGCTCCCGTCCCAACACTGGACGTTCTGTCAGTTTTCTTTGATAAACAGCAAGACACCAGGCTTCCTCTTTCCCATTTACGAATTCACACAGTCGTCCAAACACCACGTCTGGCTCGCAAGGCCGGATCTCAACTGAGCCTCTGTTTGTTCTGAGAAGGTTATTACGCATGCGTTAGCGGATCTGGTTGGGTTGAGCTTTCGTCACCCGAACAGTCTAGAAGTCAAGGGCCACCAATCGCCCGTGTGTGGGGTACATTAATACCTCGGTTGTATCCCTTCGACTAGATCGGCTGTTCTACTCTTACTGAAAAGGGGAATGGGACTTTTGGGAGTTTTGCTAGGTGAATTCTCAGCAGTTCCATGACATAGGCCCCCTCTTAAGAGAGTCGACCGCGTCGACTGTCTCCTGCTGGATGTTCAATCCTAGTAAACTCGTCCTCTGCCTCTGGGACTGGATGCCTAGACAGAAAGTCAGCCCCAACATTCTCCTTACCGGGAATGTATTCCACCGTAAAGGTGTAGGGCTGAAGCAACAACGACCAACGCATCAAGCGCGCGTTGAGCTTATGGGAGGTCGCCAAGAACATCAAGGGTTGATGGTCTGACTGGACACGAAACTGCACCCCATACAAATAGGGCTGAAATTTTTGCACGGCCCACACGAGTGACAAACATTCTCGTTCCACAGTCGAATAATTCCGTTCGGCAGGCAGAAGTTTTCGACTCGCGTATGTGACCGGTCTCAAAACAGAAGCGTCCTCCCTCCCCTCCTGTAACAATGTCGCCCCAATTCCAATAGCACTTGCATCCGTTCTCAATACAAAGGTTTTGGATAGGTCGGGAAGTTGCAGGACAGGTTTGCTGATCAAGGCCTCTTTCAACTGACTGTAGGCCCTCTCGCACTCGGGTGTCCATACAATCTGATCTGGGGATCCCTTTTTCAAGGTTTCCGTTAACGGAGCCCCCAGTTCGTTGAAATGCGGGATGAACTTTTGGTAAAACCCGCACAACAAGAGGAAGGATCGTACGTCCTTCTTCGTTTTGGGCCTTGGCGCTAACCGGACCTTTTCCAGGTTCTTCTCCTCCGGGACCATTTGTCCGGGAGTGATGGTGTGGCCTAGAAATTCCAGTGTCTGGTACCCGACCATGCACTTGGTTGGTCGAGCCGTGAGTCCGACTTCCCGGAGCCTAATAAAGACCCTCTCCAAGGTTTTCAGATGGTCTTCTAAGTTGTCACTGGCGATCAGAATATCGTCCATGAACGAAATAATGGACGGATCCCGTAAGGGATCTAGCAAGACCCTCATCATGCGCGTAAACACGCTGGGCGCATTGCTGAGCCCAAATGGCATGACTTTGAACTCGTAATGCCCCCTTGGGGTACTGAAGGCCAGTAGGGGTCTGATTTCCGGTTTTACTGGGATCTGGTAATACCCCCGACTTAGATCTACTTTGGAGAAAAAGTTAGCTGTGTGGAGCCTCGCGAATAACTGGGTCGGATTCGGGAGGGGTTCCACCTGAAACTGGGTGTGACTGTTCAGGAGTCTATAATCTATACATAGCCGGTGTTCCCCACTCGGCTTACGTAGCAAAACCACCCCCGCATTATATGGGGATGTAGATGGCGTAATCACGTCATCTTGCAGCAGTTTCTGGATTTCCTCGTCTAAGGCCTTCTCTTTCGAGAATGGCACGGGGTAGACCTTCTGACGGACCGGATCTTGGATGGTCAAAGTCATGTCGAACTCGACCAACCCCGTCCTACCAGGTTTGTCTGTCAGTATCTGCTGATGGGACTTCAAGACTTGGGCAATCTGTTCCCTCTCCCGGGGTCCCAGATCAGGGTTCACTTGCACATCCCGATAGGTTTCTCGGTGCACTAGTGGATACTCCCGGCCTTCGTCGGGTCCCGTTTCTGTCTCTACGGCGACGGCCATCGCCATGAGGTGGGCTGCTTCTTCACCGGGTCTCTCCTCGTACTTTCTCAGGAGATTAATATGGAAAATCTTAGACTTTCCCCGGATCCGAATCTGATAGTTGGTCCTGGATACGACCCGTTCCACAGGAAAGGGTCCTTGCCAACCTATCTCCAGCTTGTTGCTTCCTGTCGGGAGTAGCAGCAGTACTCGGTCTCCCACCTCTAGAGCTCTGTCCTTTGACCTGCGGTTATAATAAGCCGCATGTCGTTTTCTGGCCTTTCGTAAGTTTTGGGTCGCCAGTGCCCAGCCGGTGTGCAGCTTCTCCTTCAGCTCCTCCACGTATTTGTAGGATGAGATCACTTCTTCAGTCGTCTCCTCATCCGTCCAACTCCTCAGCAAGGCCTCCAATGGTCCCTTGATAGGCCTGCCAAACAGCAGAGTAGCTGGTGGCAGTCCCGTCGTGCCGTGGGGCACTTCCCGATAGGCGAAAAGTGCGGCGGGGATGAATTCATCCCAGCTATCGGGTTTCTCTCTGTGCAAGCTTACGGAGCATTGTCATCAACGTGCCGTTGAAGCGCTCCACCTGCCCATTGGCTTGAGGATGGTACGGGCTGGTGTGAATGTGGTTGGAGTGGAATACTCCAAACACCTCCTCCATGAGTTTGCCACAAAACTGGGACCCGTTATCGGTCAGAATTTGATTGGGGAACCCCAATCGTGTAAATGCCTCCATGAGGGCATTGGCCACTCGTTTAGAATCGATCGTGGCCAAGGGTATGGCCTCCCCCCACATTGAACAGCAATCCACCATGGTGAGGATATACATGTTCCTCTTCCTAGTCCTGGGAAGAGGACCCACGATATCGATGGCCACTCTCTCAAAGGGAGAGTTCATTATAGGCATTTCACCTAAGACCACCGGCGCTGTCCAGTGTTTTGGGGCCACTCTTTGGCATTCGGGGCAGGACTTTACATACCGGCGCACATCACCGGTCATCCCTGGCCAATAATAATGGCAGGAAATTCGCTGCATGGTGGCGGCCATACCCATATGTCCGCTAAACGATATGGTATGCCCCATGTGAAGAATTTGGGGACGGTAGGCCTTCGGGACTACCAACTGACCATGTAGGTTGTCCCCCTTTCCGGCTCTTCGATAGAGCAGCCGATTCTTCATGTAATACTGCCCCCTTTTAGGTGGGTCAGCACTTCTCTGCAGCTTCTTGTAGCACAGCCGCAGGGTCGCGTCCTCTCCCTGGGCCGTTCGCAACTCCCCCGGCGGCAGGGGGTTCGAAACTATTGCGTCTGCCTCTTCGGTTCCCGTCTGGGAGCGGGTTGTATTGCCCCTAGGTGGACGGGCTCTTTGGGCATCCCTAGGAATACATATCGGCAACCCAGGATGACGGGGAAAATGGGGTCAATCAATACCGCAGCCTGAATCGTGCCGGTGACATACCTTGACCGGATCTCCACATTGGCGATCGGCAAAGTCATAGCCACCGCACTCTTCATGGCCGGCTGGATTTCGATATTCTCCCCCGTGAGTTGATCTGGGCTTACTAGACTGGCGTCGATTACAGCCTCAAATTGCAGGCCCGTGTCGTATAGACATTCAACCTGCTGGCCGTTAGCTTCTATCAACTCGACCACCGATGGTCTCTCTGGGTCCAAAGTCTCCTCGGAGGTTCCAGACTGAGGGGTGGAACCCCCATTGGATCCACCATGCAGGCTGCAAAGTGGGAGTCTTTAGGTTTTGATCTGCAGTCTGTTGTATTATGCGTATTAGACTTGCAGTGTTTACACCACTTCCCTTTCCAAATTTCTTTGGAGGCGTCTTAGGTGGGCTCTTAGCCTTCGATCTGCAGTCCCTTGTATTGTGCGAGGGTGACTGGCAAATCGAACACCACTTCTCACTCCACTTCCGTTTCGGTGGAGAGTTATGTGGCTTCTTGCTCCCATCGTTCGACTTCTCTGGACTCTGGTCAGAGGATTTCTCATAAGGTTCTACATTCTTGGCATGAGAGGTTTTCAGTTTCTTTCTGTCAGTCTTGTCCTGACTTTTACCCATGGAGGGATGGGTTTCCCCACCTTCACCATGCACCTCGACGAATCTTTCTGCCATTTTGGCTACTACCTCTAATCTTTCCGCCCCTTGTTCTCCCAAGAACTCTTTGAGCGGTTTCGACATATGCTTCCGCATCTGGTCGACGATCATCAGTTCTTCGAGACTGTCGTAATCGTGTGCGAACTGAGCTAAGTCCATCCATTTATGGAGGTAGGATCTAAGACGCTCGCCGTACGCAGCAAATAACTCACCCGTCTCTCTTTTCGCTACTCGAAACTTCTTACGGTAAGTATGCGACGTCATCTCGAACCGTTTCAACAGCGCTGCCTTCAGTTCGGCATAATTATTCTCGTGACCCGCCGGTAAACGCGAGTAGACCTCGTAAGGCGGTTCCGCGCAACCCCTGGGACAGTTTCAGACACCACTTGTCCTCGATCGAGACCCATGGCGACAGACATAGCCTCGAACTTTTGTAAGAACTGGTCGATCTTTTCCTTATCTTCCTCAAAAATCGGTAGAGGAAACTTCATGGCATGATAACCATGTCGACCTAAGGTAGGTGAACCAGGGAGTGAAGACCCTCCTACTGCTCCCTCAGTCTCTCTACTTGATTGTGCCCTGAGCTCGAGTTCCCGCATACGGTACTCATGCTCTCGCTTTTGGACCTCTTGTTCGGCGTCGAACTTCTTAGCGGCTTGTTCGATTTCGAACTTCTTCAACTCAAAGGCCATCCTTCGATCCTCCACTTCTTGCTGTCTTCTCTCTCTCACTTCCTGACGGAAGTCTCTCTCCATCCCTTGGATATACTCTCTTAGTGCAGTGCCGGTGAAGCCCATTCCTTCGCCGGTTGCCCGCACTTCATCCATATTTAATTTGGTGGATGTCATACTTAGAGAGTATATGTTAGTAGTGTGAGTGGTAAGTAAATAACGCAATATATAGATATGCAATACACCAATCTAATATATATGACGTCCCAACACACCACACGTCAATCTGTCTTTGTCCAGAGAAGAAACCGGACCAACGACCTATGTAGACCTGAATAGAGATACTAGGAATGAAAGGTCCTAACCATAATCACCAGAGCTGTCTCATCAATATCCCGGACGAGCCCCCAAATAATGTCGTAGTATTTCCTGGGGTGAGGGAAGCATACTATTACATCTTAATAACGGGATAGAGGCACTCTGGGAATACAATAAATCTCAGTCTACAGACCCCACCAACCCTTGGATTCCTGTCTCTCTCACTATCAACCGCTGGACAATACCTTTTTCACCTCTCATCCAGAACAGATGACACGACTCTGGTGTCTACACATAATGACTAGATGATATAATGTACAAGAGGATTATCAACAAGGGGAATGTTCATGAGATAATCCTGGCTACCGCCAGGCGATAGAAGAAATGGCTATCTGGATTAGTCTCAGGCCGTCTCACTCATCACTGTACACTGGGTACGATACTACAAGGTTAAAGAGGTCATTCATCTGCACACGTAGCGTGGAATGTCTCTGCCGAGGGGTAGTCTCAACTGGAATGACTAGCACGTCAATGTGGTGACTCCAAGTTGCGGTGGTACGTGATGACTCTGGACTAACATCCCGGTAGAAGTTCTGAAGGCCTGTCCTTCAAGCTTCACTGGTAAGGCCTGTGCTACACAACAGTCCTAAGAAGCCACCATAACATTTAACACACATTTAACAATGTCAAAGTTCTGGAAACAGATGGTGGTCTCTAATGGGATCAGGATGGGTATAACTGGGCCTATAAGCACAGAAAGTTGGCACAGTTCAAGTTGACTCTGTCACTCAAAGTCAGTACTGGTAGCGCGTGACCCGGTAAGGAATGTCACAAAAGTTCCTATTCCTACATGGTAGACTGTTCCCGGAACACCAGGCCATCCTGAAATAAATGGTAATGTAGTTCTTCTCTACCCGTTTGGCTAGTGGGTCACAATGTCAAAATTAGTCACAGACAAGAGGACACGATACTCGCCCGTGTGTAGCCATCATAATACTTGGTGGACTGACTGAAGATCATTTAGCGGTTAAGACGGGACTGGACTGTGGCGTAGTGACTTCCCGGCACGTGGTGTGGTGTAGAAGCCTCACTTCACGTCACATAGGTAAGCCAGTCATTTAGCCTTCACCAAGTCATCTTCCTCTGGTCCCGTCACGTAAGTCTCTCAGAAAGTAGAACCTGCCAAAGATAACACCATGTGTGAATATCGTGACACAGACTTACCCCCAGAGGTACACGTTACCTATGTGTACTCAGCATAGGCCGGTGTCGCCATGACCCGGTCGGCAGCCTCACAGACCAGGATCCACTGCCAAAACTGAACTAGGTCTGGGTCCTAACAAGTGCTGGCTGAACCTTCCTCCGTCTCGAACCCGCCCAAGGTAGGGCTGTGTATCTGGTCCTGGTGTCGGCGAAATCCTTCTGTCCTTAAAAAAGCTTCTAAGGACACAATATACCAGGTTAGTAGGTTCGAAATACCTAGAGACAGAATGGCCCTGAAGGAGGAGCCGGTGACCACCGAATTCCCCTCCCTCGGAGGTAGCCCCCTCTCCCTGGTTCTATTTTATGATTTACCTACTATACAACCAGTTCTCCGGAGCTCGAGCTTTGATCCAGGAATTTAATAGATGATACAGGGAAATCCCCCTGTAGCGGAAGTCCACATCCCGTTCCCTCCTCCCCTAGTTAGGGTCAGAGCATTTGGAACGGTGTTCAGCTAGGTTGTGACCAGCTCTGTCGCATTCCCCAGTTTCTCCAGTGTCAACCTCTCGGGAACCAACTGTACTATCAAGATGGTGTTCCGTTCACGGCAACCAATAACATAAAGAGTAAGAGGAAAGCTCAGCAAAGGCCAGTGGTCGCCACACCAAAGAATTCGAACTTAGACACCCGCACTGTCCTTCGAATGACCTTCGACACGTCCGGCGACCATGCGCATGGGTTTCGTCTAGTTCGGGCCGAGTTCCCTGATACCTCACTCGACCTATGTTCTACAACGCCTTCGCCCACTTCCGGTTGTGTCGACTACGTTAGAGTTCTAAGGCCGCCCAGGAGTGAACTCGGACTACTAACACTATTGGGCCTGTCCTAATGTCTACCTAACTACTTGTAGCGGCAATAACACGCATTCACGCACTTGTACAATTGTAACGTAAAACCAGGCCTACAATCCATCGTGTTCAACTAGCCTGCATTGTTAAGTTAAAACACAAGCCCACAGGTTCACCCCTGACTGACCTTTGTGCGCCGGGCGGGACATGTGGTCGAACAGCTTCGGTTCAACGCGGTAGCGACACACATTATTTATCTAAATATGTTTCACGTACCTTACGACAAACTGTGTATTCAGAATTGAGGAGCTCCCGTCCCAACACTGGACGTTCTGTCAGGTTTTCTTTGATAAACAGCAAGACACTGGCTTCCTCTCTTCCCATTTACGAATTAACACAGTCGTTCAAACACAACGTCTTGCTCCCACGGCCGGATCTCAACTGAGCCTCTCTTTGTTCTGAGACGGTTCTTGCGCATGCGTTAGCGGAATCTGGTTGGGTTGAGCTTGTCGTCACACGAACAGCCTAGAAGACAAGGGCCACCAATCGCCCTTGCGTGGGGTACATTAATACCTCGGTGGTATCCCTTCGACTAGATCGGCTGTTTCTACTGAAAAAGGGGAATTGGACTTTTGGGAGTTTTGCTAGGTGAATTCTCAGCAGTTCCGTGACACCGGCACCCATACTATTTCATAAAATAAACCAACGCAAGGCGCTCTGCTGCCAAATGGCCCGCAGCTGTGTTTCGAACTGCGTCCGTAACTCCTTCGCCACGGAGCTTACTGGGTCCTGTTAACGCATTAAAAACAATTGCACGTCTTTTACATGACGTTGTAATCACATCCAGCCTCTATTGGCGGTTTATAGTTTACTATGTCATGTTACGTTCAGCAGTTTGCCATTGCTTTCTGAACCAGATGTCAACATTTACGTCCAACGTAGCGACGATGTTTAATTGTTCCCTCATGTCGTTTGATTGAGTCATGCCTTTTTGCTTCCTTGTTTTTCAGCATAACTGATACAATATCGGCTAATTGAACCACCACTTTCTTCAGCCTAAGTGATTGTTACCAATTAATCACAATTAATAGGAATGTTGTGTATTTGTTATCAAATAGAAATTTGTGAAAGACTAACACATTGTCTTTGCGAACACAGTTTTGGAACCTTTGCAACAAAAATTGCATAGGAAATGTGACTAGAAAGAAGACGAACTGATAATTTATAACTATTATTATATTGAGGAGTTGGCCATGATAATCGATGTCAGAGAATTCATCAGTACGAGTTCAAGAGAATCTGGAAGGACACTGAAAATGATAAAATTACAGAACTCTCACACATCTAACAGTAAATTTCACCACAGACGGGGGAAGTGTTTTATGTACGAATGTTCAGGAATTGATACTTTCCGACGTCTGTTGAACCCTCTTTCAGAATTAATACATTTCTGGGCTTCCGTTAAGTTAAACATGAAAAGATAATCAGTTTTCAGAAGGATTTTTGACACGACTAGTTTCTGGATATGATTGTCTATCAAGATGCCCGCGTAATAACAGTCAATTCACTTGCTCATTAATACTGTACAAGTGAGCCTCTGTAATATGGGGCTAACACTCGTGTCTGTCCGCCCGTTGGCCATGGGTAAAACAATAAAAAATAAAACATTAAAAAAATAAATAAAAAAAAAACAATAAAACAATAAAAAAAAATAAAACAATTTTTAAAAAAATTGTCTAGGGCTCATAGGTGGACCCAGCGTAAAATTGACACTAGAAAATGTTGATTATTTGGTTGTTTCGGGATTTGAATTTTAAATATTGAGCACAACCCACTACTGGCAATGCTGATCGTATTCTTGTACGAACCTAAGGCCTATGCCTTAGGTTCGTACCAGACTAAAAAATGTTTTTGGAAGTAAAGACGGTTGGTTTGATATTGGCCACATCACCAACTGAATGTCGATTGTTTTATAATAGTATGCGTCTCGTAGCATTTGCTCGATACGTCTCAAGGCTTATAGAAAGATCTCCTTATTGACACACTTTCCTTTAATAAGGGCCAAGTATGTGTGTATGTGTGTGCGTGTGTATGTGTGTGTGTATGTGTGTGTGTGTGTGCGGGTGTGGGGGTCCGCATTACAAAGTGGTTAAGCCGTCGGCCTCTACTCAGCAGATGGTTTGTTCGTGTTCGAGATCTGTTATTTGATTCGCGACTGAACTTTTGTCGGAGAGCACTGGATTCGTCGCCGGGGCTACGGAGTTGGTGCTCTGTGCTAGGCTTTCGGCGGACGATTTGCTGATCTACCGAGTTAGTGGGAATTATCTTGCGCAGATTGCCGTCAATAATAGTGGTCATATGTTAATCACAAACACACAAACAGAGAGAGAGAGAGAGAATATATATACATGTCTGTCTAATATATATGAGCATTTCTTTGAAAGGAAGGTGAAAATACACGTTTTCCTCTTTCTACATGAAGGAAAGTAAGGTAGTTAAGTTAAGGTTCCTTGCGTCAAATGGATGGTTTGATTACATTACAATGTTAGCCATACTGTCTGCCTGCCTATCGGATGTCTTAAATTACTGGCATCTTGATACGACTAAATTTGATGTATCTCATTTTACTGTCATGTATTGTGCTGATGTAAATTTGCTCTAACATACATACAAGCAGATATATGTGTATGTATGTGTGTCTGCCTGCCCGCCTGAAACCGACTGAGTGACCGACTAATCGATTGAACGATCAACTGAATCACGAATGTAGAAGGGGGTCACACGCACATACATACACTCATCCACATACACATATACGTATGCCATTTCGCTTTTGTTACATCAACATATTTCATAAATTAAATGCTGATTGCCAGTTACGCTCTCCCACTCTCATTCCTCTGAATTACAGGAACAATTCTACTGCATTGTACTACCTACGTACACAAGAAGTCTATGTTGGCATCATAGAAGAATAATCCAAGGCCTATAACGTTGACAATAACCTGGTGACCGTTATACAAGTTGCTTTTAAAGCTCAAAGATATTATACCACGATGACGCCTGACATAGTTAGTACAAGTAAGGTTCACTGGATACTTGGTGCTAGACCCATATTCGTATAGACCTGACGGGTGCTGAGGTCAGTTTAACGCAGGCTGCTTTTACTTCCCAAGACATTTTTGATAACCATATTAGGCTGGATCGACCTGTGGTGGCAGGTCAAATTTTAAATTCCCTCTCGATGAGGATTCGAACTCTGCACCGCAGGGCCGGAAGACCAGAGTCTACACACTACGATACCTCGGCTCCCACATGTTAATCTTATATAGATATCATGAGAAACATTCTCTCAGAAAATGGCATCCTCTCACGCGCTTGTATAGGGTTCTCTAATCATGGAACTTTACTGTTCTTGATGACGCGTGCAACGAAAAGTACGCACCTACAAGCTTAGATGTTGCTTTAATTTAACTCTTGCAGTCTCTATCGACAGTTACGCTAAAGTACTAACTGTCCTGATGAGAAGGTGTTAAAACCTCAAGTGGACTACATTGAGTTAAAGTAACACATCTTGGGAACACAAGAAGTCACGGAGTTGTGACCCAGAAAGAATAAAACATTTCACAGGTGGTTGGTACTGGAGGAACTAAGTTAAAGTAAAGCGCCTTTTACACACATGAAGCGAATTGGGTATGTGGTGATAGCCCTTTGTTTCAATGACCAATCCGAACTCAATGATCAAACGCACACTAGTTGTCTTTACTATCCAAAACATTTCCTCTGGATGTCCAGGTCAATTGTAGGTGGAACTAGGTGTCCAGGTCTATTGTAGGTGGAACTGGATGTCCAGGACAATTGTACGTGGAACTGGGTGTCCAGGTCTATTGTAGGTGGAACTGGGTGTCCAGCTCTATTGTAGGTGGTACTGGGTGTCCAGGTCTATTGTAGGTGGAACTGGATGTCCAGGACAATTGTACGTGGAACTGGGTGTCCAGGTCTATTGTAGGTGGAACTGGGTGTCCAGCTCTATTGTACGTGGAACTGGGTGTCCAGCTCTATTGTAGGTGGAACTGGGTGTCCACCTCTATTGTAGGTGGAACTGGGTGTCCAGGACAATTGTACGTGGAACTGGGTGTCCAGGTCTATTGTAGGTGGAACTAGGTGTCAAGCTCTATTGCAGTTGGAACTGGGTGTCCAGCTCTATTGTAGGTGAAACTGGGTGTCCAACTCTATTGTAGGTGAAACTGGGTGTCCAGCTCTATTGTAGGTGGAACTGGGTGTCCAGCTCTATTGTAGGTGGAACTGGGTGTCCAGCTCTATTGTAGGTGAAACTGGGTGTTCAGCTCTATTGTAGGTGGAACTGGGTGTCCAGCTCTATTGTAGGTGGAATTGGGTGTCCAGCTCTATTGTAGGTGGAACTGGGTGTTCAGCTCTATTGTAGGTGGAACTGGGTGTCCAGCTCTATTGTAGGTGGAACTGGGTGTCCAGGTCAATTGTATCCCTTTTCCACGCCATGAGACGAACTGGGTACGTGGTGCTAACTCTTACTTGTAGAAAGTTATACACAACATCGAAAGCTCAGTTGAATAAAGACTTACCTGTACACAGTTATACACTACATCGAAAGCTCAGTTGAATAAAGACTTACCTGTACAAAGTTACACTACATAGAAAGCTCAGTTGAATAAACACTTACATGTACAATGTTATACACTACATCAAAAGCTCAATTAAATAAACACTTACCTGTACAAAGTTATACACTACATCGAAAGCTGAGTTGAATAAACACTTACCTGTACAAAGTTACACTACATAGAAAGCTCAGTTGAATAAACACTTACCTGTACAAAGTTATACACTACATCGAAAGCTGAGTTGAATAAACACTTACCTTTACAAAGTTATACACTACATCGAAAGCTGAGTTGAATAAACACTCACCTGTACATGTACAAAGTTACACTACATAGAACGCTCGGTTGAATAAACACTAACCTGTACAAAGTTATACACTACATCGAAAGCTGAGTTGAATAAACACTTACCTGTACAAAGTTACGCTACATAGAAAGCTCAGTTGAATAAACACTTACCTGTACAAAGTTATACACTACATCGAAAGCTCAGTTGAATGAACACTTACGTGTACACAGTTATACAATACATCGAAAGCTCAGTTGAATAAACACTTATCTGTACAAAGTTATACACTACATCGAAAGTTCAGTTGTATCACAACTTACTTGTAGAAAGGTATACACTACATCGAAAGCTCAGTTGAATAAAACAGTATTTTTAGATCAATCAATCAATTAGGTGTCGTCTCCACAATGAAGGTTGGCTGCAATGGATCTCCAACATTGTCTGTCTCTCGCCTTGACTGTACATTCTGTCAGGCTGATGTTCGTCCATCTCTTGATGTTATCTTCCCACTTGTTCAGTTGTCTACCTCTTGCTCACTTGCACTCAACCTTGCCCTCCAGTATGATTTTTATAAGAGTATTATGTCTTTTAACGTGGCCGAAATATTTTACTTGCCTCTTTTTTATTTCTTTCATCAACTATCTTTTTATTCCCAATTTTTTTAGAACCTCTATAATTGATTGTTTCTGTTTCCATGAAACACGACATATTCTTCTGTAAATCCACATCTCCAGGGCATCTATTCGACTTTCTAGTTGTTTGTTCAATGTTCAAGCTCCCGCGCCATACAATAGTGTTGAATATACGTGACATTTGACAATTTTCCTTTTTAATGCGTTGTTAATCTCTCTAGATGTTAATACTGATCTCATGCTGTTGAAAGCATTTTTGGCCATTCCTATTATCTTTTTGATTTGTATTTCCCTTCTGACATCATCTGTTATTACATGTCCAAGATAGGAGAAACTTGTTACTTGTTCTGGTATCTTACAGTTTACTGAGACTTTGATTGATAACCTTTTCTTTCCATTGTTAATTATCATAATTTTAGTGTTTAGGATGTTAATATATAAGCCACATTCTGCACTGTGCCTGTTTCTTGTTACACTAGGCTTTGCAACTCTTGCTTGTAGAGTAAAGGTTTAAAAAGAGTTTAAAGACTGAATAAGATTATCTTCATTATTTTTTGTTTCGCATATCCTTTGCAAGACATCGCTGTCGACACCAACATTTTACGGCTGCTGTTGATTTATTGGCAAGATTACGCTCAGTAGTTTGCCATTGCTTTCTTAGCAGCCGGCTCACTTATACCGTAAGTTACCAACGCGGCGATAACCGCTTTCAATTCTCGCGCGCTGCGTTACCCCGCGTGGATAAACAGGATTACGGAGAAAGTTGTTTAACATCTCGGCCAGGGAGACGGCATCTTCATCATTACCCCAGGCTTTATCCCTTATGGCTCGGTGTATTTCCGCAGGGCAGCATCCCGAAAGCATCATACCATGTATGAACTCCATAATACAATGCATGAACTCCGTAGCTCCAGCGAGGATTCCCAGTACTCTCCGAGAAAATTGCCTTCGTGAACATAGTCCGGAAACCAACCCGCAACCTTCGGAGCTGGGGGAAAACACTTCGCCACGAAGACCCCAAAAGACCTCTTTATTTGCCGAATGTTAACAGACTTACTTGAAGAATGTTATAAACTGCATCGATTGTAGAGTCGAATCAAGACTCACTGTAGAATATTATAAACTATACCGCTAGCTGCAATTTCAACTCTCTGACAAACAGATGGATTTAGATGAATGGAAGAACTTACTTTCAGTTTAGCGTTTTGACCCTATCAGTGAATGGATGTAACGATGAGCGGATAAAGCAATGTCTAGTATAACAGTGGGGAGATAGTAATATATGTGAACACACAGGTCGAAACATTCATTTAATTCAGGGGAAATTTGCGATGCTCTTCATGGCCGTCAGACGGGCTGTTGTAAAGAAATTGTGTCTGTATATTTCAGTCTTTCCGTCTGTTTGCATGCATAGTTATCTAAACGCTTCCATTTCTACCAACCTAATTACATGTCTGTCTATTTGGCTGTGTATCTATTGTATATGTGTGTATATATATATACACACACACCTCTATCATTCTTTATTTTTATCCCTCTCATATCCCTCAATATCTCTCCTTCTCTACATCTCTCCTTCTCTCTATCTACATTCTCTGCCCATATCTTCCCTATCGCTTTCTGCTGTCTGTCTGTGTGTCTGTCTGTCCGTCTGTCTGTTTGTCTGTCTCTCTCTTATATATATATATATATATATATATATATATATATATATATATATATATATATATATATATATATATATATATATAACAATGTATATGTGTGTGTGTGTGTGAGTGTGAAAGTGAGTGAGTGAGTAAGAGAGGATGTAAGAGAGAGAGAGAGAGAGAGTAAGTATGAGACAAAGAGATCGAGAGAGAGAGTGTGTATGTGTGTGTGAGAGAGTAAGAGAGAGTGACAGCGAGTGTGAGAGAGAGAGGGAGAGAGAGAGAGAATGAGAGAGAGAGTGTGAGACAATGAGAGAGATAGTATAGTGAGTGAAAGAAAAATAAAGAGATACATGCTGTTCCATATTTCTTCTGTATCCTCGTCTTTCATATTATCATTTTTACTGCCACTTGATTTTAACATGTACTATATGCACTGTGTATTTCATCATGTTTATGTCTATCCCAGGAATTATATTCTTTATCGAAGTGCATAACCTTTCCTTCGGTACACAATGTATAACATATTGTTTTAATTTTAACAATTTTTCCAGTTGGGGATGTGCGTGTGTGGGTGGGTGCTGTATGTGTGGGTGAGGAGACATGGGTGGGTGGGGAGATGTGTGGGGATGTGTGTGTGGAGGGATGTCCGGGTGGATGAGGACATGTGTATGGATGAGGGACGTGTGGGTGGTTGGTGTGTGTTTTGCGTGGGTGGGTGTGTGTGGGTGTTGGTGGGTGCTGTGTCGTATCTGGCGTTACATCAAAATATAAGCTCGAACAAAAACACAGTCTAGAGTTGCAGAAAACCATCCAGCAAAGAATCATCAACGGAACATCAATACAAAGGACTCACTCGAAGGCTGGCAATCAAATTGATGCGGCTAAGTTTATTAGCCTTCATTCTTGAGTAGCAATCAAACAGACAATTTATTAATCTGAATCAGTTTCGATCGGGTCTGCAAATGCCAGACGGGACGATCGTAAGAAAAATCACTTATACATATTCAACTGTTGACCATACTAGCTACTGTGAACTATCAACTTAGTATTGCAGTCCTTCAGTCCTTCTGTCCATCCAAGGTTACCGAAGTGTCCTTCTGGTATGACATTTCTCAATCGCTTTCCTAGATTCGCATCTGTCCCAAAATCTTTATCCTGATATATAAGCTGCCATGATTCTGGTTCTCCTTTCTAATATGTATTAGCGATGAATCAAGTTGTCCTGCCAGTAAATAACTCTATGAATTAGAGGCGACTTGAACGTGCTGCTTCTCTAGTCAAGCTCTATGATCTGACTGACCGTTGTTATTGCCAAACATTCTGACGTGATCTCCGTTCTACGTCAGGCGCCTAGCTTTATGTACGTTTTGGTTCGGGAGTTTTGCTCCCTCTTACTTTTGCGTCATGTGCTCTGCGCTACGACTTGGCAGTGGGTAGTGGGATTTGTGGGTGTGGGTGAATGGTATTTTGTGTGTGGATGGGTGTGTGTAGGTGGCATGGGGGATGGGTGTAGCGGTTGTGTGAGTTGGTGGGATGTATGTGTGGGTTGCGGGGTGTGGGTGGGTGTGAGATGTATGTGTGTGGATGGGGATGTGTGGGTGGTGGGGATGTGTGGGTGGGGGATGTGTGTGGGGTGAGGATTGTGTGAGAGGGTGGGGGATTTGTGAGTGGGTTAGAGATGTGTATGTGTGTGTGGGTGGGTTGGGAATATGTGTGTGGGTAGGGGTGCTGTAGTTGAGGGATGCATGGTTGGGGGATGGGTGATTGGGGGTGTGTAGATAGGTCGGGGTGTGTAGGTGGGTGAGTGTGTGTGGGTTGGGGGATGGGTGGTGCATATGTGGGGGGGGGGGGAGGGGGAGATGCTTTGGTGAGGATGTGTGTATGTTGATGGGTGTGAGATGTGTCAGTGTGTGGCGGGAGATGGAAAGAGTGGTGGATGTGTGGGTAGGTTCGGGATGTGTGGGTTGACGGGGAGTAAATGTGTTTGCGTGTGGGTGCGCATGTGTGTGAGTGTGTGTGTATGCAAGAAGGGAAAGAGAAATGAGCGTGCGCATGTCATATAACATGCTATTCCATATTTTTTGTGCATTCTCATCTTTCATATTATCAGTTGAATGCCACTTTATTCCATATTGTTTTGTGTATTCTCATCTTTCATATTGTTACTTTGTATAATACGAACACATGCACATTACCGAAAGTGAGTGAGAGAAAGAGTGAGTGAGAGAGTGTGTCGAGAGAGAGAGAGAGAGAGAGAGAGAGAGAGAGAGAGAGGTGAGAGAGAGAGAGAGTGTATGTTTGTGTGTTTGTGTGTGTGTGTAAGAAGAGAGAGAGAGAGAGAGAGAGAGAGAGAGAGAGAGAGAGAGAGAGGGAGAGAGAGAGAGAGAGAGAGAGAGAGAGAGAGAGAGAGAGAGCTGAATTGCATCACTAATTTTTACGTCACACAATGTATATGTACAATTTCTCTCAAATGTTTACAGTGTTTTGCGAGAATGCTCACTACAATCGTCAGTGTATGTGTATGTGTATGTGTGGGAGTTTTTTTCATACGAGTTTCAGTGATTATATGAGGCATAATGTAAGTATCTAAATGTGAGGATGTGTGTGAGTGTGTATGTGGGGGATGTGTGTGTGGGGGATGCATGTGTGGAGGGGTCGTGAATGGGGGATGTGTGTGGGTGGATGGGGGGGGGGTGGTGGATGAGGGATGTGTGTGTGTGTGTGTGTGTGAGGGATGTGTGTGGGTGGGGGATATATAGGTGGATAGGTGAAAGTGTGTGGGTGTTGGTGGTGGGGGTTGTGTTGGTGGGGAATGTCTATGTGGGTGGTTGGGTGGGTGAGGGATAAGTGGATTGAGGGATGGGTGTGTGATGGGTGTGGGGATGTGTGTGTGGGTGGGGATATATCGCTACCGATTCTCGCGCAACGTCACCTTACCTACGAGAGTATACGAGATTACGGAGAAAGTCGTGTAATCTTCTAGCCGTGTAAGCATCATTCAGCTGATTGTTGATTTCTTGGCAAGATTACGCTCAGTAGTTTGCCATTGTTTTCTGAGCGACCGGCTCACATACCCCGTAAGTCTTGATCTTGATCTGAAATTCGACGATCTCCTGGCATTGACTGGACTGTAGAGGACGCAGATGCTACCGATTCTCGCGCAACGTCACGTTACCTACGAAAGTATACGAAATTACGGAGAAAGTCGTGTAACCTCTAGACCAGGAAGACCAAACATGTTAATACAAGATCAAATTAATTTGTTACGGTTGGTCACGTATATTAAAATATGTTTGGCACGCTGACTCTGCAACATTATTTCGGCATTGCAGTACAGAAATGTTGCCATCTCCTGGCCGAGAGGTTTCCGTCACTACTTTTATTTATTTATTTATTTATTTATTTTTGTTGCATATCCCTTACAGGACATTGCAGTCAACATCAGCATTTTTCAGCTGCTGTTGATGTACTACTCAACATTACGCTCAGTAGTTTGCCATTGATTTCTGAGCGACCGGCTCACATACCCCTAAGTTACCGACGCGGAGAGAACCGCTACCAATTCTCGCGCAACGTCACGTTACTTACGAGAGTATACGAGATTACGGAGAAAGTCGTGTAACCTCTAGACCTCTTTTATTGCCCTCCTAAAAATTGTTACCGAATTTATTAAAACTGTAGCACATAATCTTCCGGATTGCCAGCAATAACATGGGATCGATTTGTTTGACGTTGCCATTCCCATTGTTTGAACAGGTGATTTACACAACCATTTTGACCTAAACATTGAAACTAATTTGGCACTCCGGAGTTTTAAAGATGAAAAAACTACTGTGGGGTTCGAAATTATTTTACAGATCACCCTAAACATTAGCGGTTCTTAATATGTTTGTGCACCATGGTCCTATTCTTGCTGTAAGACTTTTTGTGTCAGATTAAAAGACGCCTTGTCAGACGTGGCAAAATATAACCTTAACAAGTACTCTCTCACCGCATCCATTAACATTAAAACAAAAATCAAACCTGAATAAGAATAGTAGTGGCTAATAATCCACAATCCTTTGATCGCAAACTAAACGTCTTAATCAAGCCACCATCATTAGGCAGCACATGGATTATTTCGCCTATAGACATATGTATCGACTCAGCCAGGCTCATACCCCTACTGCACATAGAGGCAGTTTGACTACAACATATACTTATTGTCAGCACCCGATGCGTCAGGCATTACAGGATCAACTTCTCCCGTACCACACAAAAATATTGCAAGTCGTACGAGAGGTATGGATGATGCATTTTATTGTCACTGGCTCTTTAACAATAGATTACTGCACAAAAACGGTCGCTATTAAATCACACATAAAGACACAGAATTCCCTATCCAGTCATATCCTATCCCTACAGCTAACTCTATCTACTTGGCTAAGGAAACGCGCATCGACACTAATCGATGCGCTCACTATGAAAGTCAGTCCCCGTCTGACTATTCTACTCGCGTGGCTACACAGCCCGCGGAAGGACCTCGTGCGTCCTTCGGCTTTTTGCGTGCTGCAACACTCAGCACGCTTAGAGTAGCCGTTTACTCTTGAGTGGGATTCCACTTCTCCGTGGCTATCACGTAGGCGTGATTCTGCCGTGACCAGAGTGCTTACTCTCTGTGGTTGACATCTCCGTGTCTCATGAGAGAACTTAGTTAATAGTTCCCCTCCCTATCACCTACCCTGCCCTCATGTAGGGGCACTGGGTTACCTCGAATCTACTTGAGGTAGACCACTCATTCAGGGTGGTCTTCTATCTTGAGGTAGACCACTCATTCAGGGTGGTCTTCTATACTTCAGTCTTTGACACTTATGGCCGCCAAAAGCCGTACTGGACTTGAAGCTCTTGATTGGTTGATTGGTTGCAAGGCCTGTGGAAGACACGAATGTTAAGACTGGAGTCCACTGTGTAAACTTTCAGGTAGACGGAAATCTGTAAAAAAGATATGCATCTGTTGAGACATAGGGGTATGGAGCATGATCGACAATAGACAGCACATACACACATATTGTCGAGAACATATATACTGAAGTTTAGAGCATAATCCACTGATAGCTGAAAAATATAAATAACCGATCTCCTTTGGGTCGGTATATCGATGCAGTGCGGCAATATGTTGTCTGACTGGCTAAATAATGTCGAATCTACAGAGACATACTTTTAATTGTCTTGATACGTTCTACACCAAGCAAGAGAGACTACTGAAACCACACATAAGACAATTTATAGAAGAATACCAAAAATGGCTTACGGAAATAAAAATGGGCAATGATATTCTACAAGAAAACAAGACACAAAGAAAAGGGGGCACAGATGTCACAAAGAAACAGAGAAGATTATATGGCCAAATTATAAGAATAGTCAGACATATATACTGTTAAAAAATAGAAACGCAACATTATGTACAGTTTCAATTGCATTCAGGCGCCCTTCAATTTGCACCAGATCACTTCTTCCCGTGAAGTTGATCGCCCCTAACATCAGTACACCCCTCCACCATGTGGAGGAGTCTCATCAACGCTGTTCAGGGTGTAGCGCTCACAAATTCTGCGGTAAACTCTTCTTGATCTGAAATTCGACGAGCTCTTAGCATTGACTGGACTGTAGAGGACACAGGTGCAAATCGATTCATAAGGTGACGCAGTCGTATGAAGCGGTCTTCGGCAGCAGTTGTGATTCTGAGTCTTCCACTGCGCTGCCGCTCTGCCTCTGAGCCAATTTCTTGCCATCGCCTTCAAAGGCGACTAATGGTGCTTCTAACCACATTAAATTCTCTGATTACTACACTTTGTGACTGTCCAGCTTGTAAGCGTCCAATGATGACGAGTCGTTGTTCTGCAGTGAGATGAGCAATACTTGCTCATTGAATTTTCAACTGAATTTATTCGAGGAGCGTCAATCGTTTATAGGCATTAAATTGCATGGTCAGAGAGTTCAGTAAGTTTCACGGGATTATCATGACCCTCCCACGATTTATTGTCATAAATGTTGTTTTGACTTTGACCTCTTTCATGACCTCACAAATCAAGAGATGAGTACATTTCAGGTAACCAGGAGAAGTTAATGACCAGATAGACACAGTCAATAGGTTGACTGATGTCCAATGAACGAATATCTTTTATGAAAGTAACACCAAAAATGTTGCGTTTTTTTTTTTTTTTTTTTTTTTTTAGAACAGTATATATTATGACAACGGGCATGATGCATGCAATAAGAAACAGAGAACTGCAAAAAGTAATAACCAAACTCTAGCCAAGCTGTTCACAATGGAAATAGACAACAAATGATTTTTAGACATAAAAGTTGTATGAGATAATAACAGCTTGAGGTTCACAATGCACATAATAGAAACGCATACAGACTAATATATTCGTGCCAGTCCAACGACCCAACTGAAAAACAAAAAATACATAAAACATGGCATTGTAAAGGGCAGCGTGATGCAAAGAGACAACGGTCCATGCACAACAGAACGAGCTCTAGAAGAAGAGAACGAGACATATAAGTGTTCCCAGCCACATATAGACTGACGCACGGCGAAAAAAACAAACAGCTCGGGAGCTCCCAATGTGTTCTCGTCACGCGTGATGTTTCTGATCAACCCGTGTTGATGTGATTTGTTGATGATGTCATGGGCACTGCTATTTCTGGAGGATTCATTTACCAAGTTATTGTTGTTCTTGTTGTTCTTCTTCTTGCTTGCTTGCTTCCTTCCTTCCTTCCTTCCTTCCTCTTTTTCTTCTTCAATATCCCTCTTGGGGTACAGGCTCAAACAACCCACCCCAAGTCGTCTTAATTTAAGACTTGTATGTGGTTAGATTTTGTCCCAGTTATAGACACTGTTCACACACACTCACTCACACACATACACACACCAGATATTGGCACGGTTCACACACACTCACTCACACACATGCACACAGCAGTTATTGGCACGGTTCACACACACTCACTCACACACATGCACACACCAGTTATTGACGCGGTTCACACACACACACACTCACTCACACACATGCACACACCAGTTATTGACACTGTTCACACACACACACACTCACACACATGCACACACCAGTTATTGACGCGGTTCACACACACATACACACACATACTCACTCACACACGCACACACACCAGTTATTGACACTGTTCACATACACATACACACACATACTCACTCACAAACACATGCTCACACTAGTTATTGACACGGTTCACACACACACACATACACACAGCAGTTACTGACAAGGTTCACACACACACACACACACACCAGATATTGACACGGTTCACACACACTCACACACATGCACACACCAATTATTGACACGGTTCACACACATATACACACTCACTCACACTCACTCACACACATGCACACACCAGATATTGACACGGTTCACACACACACACACACACACACACACACACACACACACACACTCTCACTCACTCACTCACTCACTCACTCACTCACACACATGCACACTCCAGTTATTGTCACGGTTCACACACACACACACACACACACACACACACACACACACACACACATGCACACACCAGTTATTGACACGGTTCACACACACACACACACACACACACACACACACACCAGTTATTGACGCGGTTCACACGTACACATACACACACTCTCTTACACACATGCACACACCAGTTATTGACACGGTTCACACACAGACCCTCACTCCCACATATGCACACACCAGTTATTGACACCATTCACACACACATACACACACACACACACACACACACACACACATACACACACCAGTTACTTAAAAATGCACACACACACACACACTCACACCCACACACCAGTCACTGAACCATCTTTATAACTGCTCCTTTCATTTTCAGTAATGCTGAACCGTTGAACTGTCACGGACACCTTGCAGTGTCATTTTTCCGATAACGGCAGTCGTTCGTCAGGACCGAGAAACTGAGAAGTGTTGAGATATGAACCAAAAATATCAATTAGGCTGGCGCTATTGAAAGTCTCTGGTGAGAAGTTGACAAATTTCGACCTTTCTACACATATTAAACAGTATGCCATCGTCATCAAGTACCCTGCCAGTTGGTGTTTTGCGTTCATGTCTGTATACTAATCTCAATATTTGGCGTTCTGGATCAGCACTGTTACTGAGATTTCCACAGTCCACCTTCTAAGTCATACAATATAATTCCTCTCGGTCTGTCTCTACCGCTATTCCCACTGATCCATCTAGTGGTCACGATGTATTCCAATACATCTTCTCATTATTTGACCAACGATCGCAAAGTGCCGCTTTCTGTATGTAATGGTCTACTTCCGGTAGCCTCTTCCAACCTCTCAAACAGCATGTATGCGTGTATATATGTGTGCTTGATACGGATGGAAGATGGGCTGGTGGGCGATGAGACAGATACGTAGGCTGGTATATAATTAAGTATAAAAATAACACATCTGATGGCAGTGGAAATGTGGTTTCTGAGGAGAATGCAAAGAATACAATGGACAGACAGAAAAAAAAACCAAAGACCATGTCCTACAGGAAACAAATGAAAATCGTAAACTGATTAGAGAAATTAGACGTAGACAGTCACAATATTTTGGCCACGTTGTAGCATATTAAAACGTCCTTACCCTTTCCTAGCATTGACGCCCTTAAAAATACCAGTCCCTAATAATTACTGATTAAGTACCTTACTTTTGGGGAAAGAAAACTCAGCCAAACTAACGCGTAGGGCAGCCTAATTTATTTGGCATTAGTTTAAATTTTGGCCTTAGTTTGGTTCACGTACCTGGCCAAGACCGGCTATATTTTAAACAAAGGTAAAAGTAAGCAATTTTGGTTCAGGTGAACAGAGAAGACAGACGTGTTAAGCTTTCCCTGCGGGGAAGGGCGTTTAGCCCTAAAATATGTCATTCTCTGCAGCAATTGGTAGGTTAAATCTACATTATTAATATGCATTTTGATAAGATACATATACCATTGTGTTAATATAAGAATTATTAAGATGTTAAATCAATGATTCTTGTAAACTAGAGTCTGATGGATATTTACTACTGAGCGCCATGCTGTACCACGTTGCCAAATTTCCATACTTATTATTTCTAATTCCTATGTTAAAACCTCTTCTATGTATTGTGAACTATATCTCACTATCTATGCTTAGAAAATCTGCAAATAATCTATGTACTATAGAGTATTCAACTCTAAAGCACATTTAAGAAACTTTTATCCATGTGGACGCATACTATGGATCACGCATATCATGGACTCAGTTCATTTTGGATAAATTGTTTGCTAATTGCTCATCTGTAACTCGAACTATCGTGCCAAACATTGGTACAATCTTCTCGTTAACATATTAGTAACCACACAATAGGTATGATGGACATGTAATGTTCATAAATATTGCTAGGGAAATGCCATATTTGATGTTTGATCAAGAACAAAGACAGAAGACGCATGAGATATATTTGAATGTTCTGGTAGGAAATGCCTGCAATCCGCATCTCCTCACTGTGGTAGGGGCATAAGCTAAGATTGATGTTCATAAATTGCTTGCAATATTCAGAAGACTGGACCGCGCGGCATAAGTTAATTCTGATAACACTTCGAATACTAGCAGCAATTGGCAAAGTATATCACAGCGTTCACAAACCCCATGCTGCTCTAGGTAGGCGGGAAGAACAGAATAGTTATTCTGGTTTTATGGGGTGGATAATGAAAAAATCGAAAAACATTGGCTCCAGCATTATTATGTATGATTATGAATGTTATTCATATATGAGAAATGTACATGCTTGTTTTTCTCTGTATGATATATATATATATATATATATATATATATATATATATATATATATATATATATATATATATATATATATATATATATATATATATATATATATATATTCTGTTCATGTTTGTTACTATTACTGGGGGGAATATACATTTAATGTGACTCCTGCGGAGACATAATGAGATGATGTAAGAAACCTTGCGTATGGCAGTACACAAGAAGATAATGTGAACTGTATGGTTATTGGCCTAGGGCTCAGAAATCCTTGTCAGGTTAGGCCAAATATAACATCAAGATGGATTGAATGGTCAGGAACTCTTAGGTCCATCAAATAGTCCCCAGTAACAACATCAGAATGGAATATAGAGTGAAAAGATACCTTACTCACATTTAGAGTCAGAATGGCTCTATAACAAGCAACGAGGGACAAGGGACACATTGGACTGACACTCCATTCACCTTCCTCTTTTTTGTTTGTAATTGTGTTATAACCATGTTAACATAACACAGTAGATTAATGCCTGGGTTGTATTCTTTGTCAACCATTTCTATAGATAGTAGCGAGTGGTGGTTTGGATCTTTTGGACTATATCACTAAAACTGGATCCTGGGTCAGCAGGCAGCCAGAAAGTGATAAATGGCAACCTGTCCTACCCATAATCTGGATCTAGAAATACACCAATGTTTACTGCTGCACTCATTAGCTGCTAAAGCCAGCAGCAGACAATTTCGAAGACGACTGACTGCGTGATTGATGAAGTCCTACTTCAGTAGGAATTTCCAGGATGGACTTCAGTATCTAAATATCGACAATGATGAAGATATACAGAGTAACTGACAACTGACAAGGTCTGCTGCTTCTGAGAAATACCACCGGAAGCCTCATCACTCAACAGAATCAGTGAAACTAGGGGACAATCCTACCAGTTTAATAAAACTAACAACAGTGAGAACCCTTCAACTGTCGGTTGGATTCCCAAGTTGATATCCAACAATGGATAAGTCTTCGAAAGAAAGTCTCACAGCAGCAAAAGTCAATCATAAGGTTCAGGACACTCAACACCAAGTTCTAGATACGAACACCAACTCAAACAAATGAGAAGAGACACTGAAATAACATAAGTCAGTACAACCAAGGTACCAACTTAATACCAAATTAATACCAACTGACTACCAACTGAAATATACCATAACAACAAGTTCAACCCAGGTCCTACACCTGAATACCAACCCAAAGACACCGAATGAAGCTAGTGGAGTAATTATGTATACACACGCAGCAGAAAAATAATTGGACTGCTTACGACTCTGTTTGTGTACTGGAATTATCATCTTCGGATACATGTATGTGCAGATTAAACCTGGACATAGTCACAGATACTACCAATAATGACTCAGCCATATATGTTTCTACACTGGACTAGATAGCAACGACTAACTCTTTGCTGGTCCAATGTCAGCCTAAATGCCGTGGGTTATAGACTCGCGACTTGGTGGATGTAATCTTCGTGAACAAAATTGGGATTCGGATATTAAAATCCGAAAAGCTGAAAGGACGTTCACTTTTCATCAGACATGGTGATATAGGGAAAAACCTTGTGTGAAGCCTCAAGATGCATATCCTGAAGTTATGACCAACCTAAGGCCTCAATTTCACAAAGGCACCGAGCCTCCTTGACACAGAGTATTCAAAACTTCTAACCCCACGGAGGGGATATGTGATTGTGTGTAATTTCTATTCTTGGATTATGGAGTATGATTTGCACCAGCCAATTACCAGTGGATATACATATTAGGAACACAACTGAGTGCATTTATTTCGGTACCCAGATAATGGGAATAGGATCTAATATACATTGGAGATGAACACTGAACCGTACAACAAGAGAGTAAAGGACAGTAAACAACTAATTAATTAGTTTAATATGATGTAATGAATGTAGTGTTTAATTTTGTTGAACACATGCCAATGTTTTTGTTTTAATCATTAAGGGTCAATGGTGTTGGGAACCAACTGATATGTACTGGTTTTTTTTTTTTTGAAGATTGTTGAATTTTGGAGGAACAGGGGATTGCACTTTTAATGTGTCTATGATCTGTCATATTTCATCCCATGCCTGTTCCAGTATTTCAGTATGGTCAATATATGTTTGTGATTGTAGACTGCTGTCATATTTCATGTAAATGTATACCGATGTCATATTTCAAGTGAATGTATACATATGTCACGTGAGACATATTCAAGAAGCTCACAGTGGTCAATACATGTGTCTAATTGTTACTACAGATCTTGATTTAATGCCTGAACTGTTTGTCCAAAAGAGTGGATGTTTACGTCAAGTCCAGTGTTGATATTTGTTCAACCGTGGTTGTTTATATGTTGTAAACAATCAATATCCTCTAACACTATATAAACTTTAGAGGGTGATGAAGTGGGAGGGGAAACCTACACACAGATACCATTGTTTCAAGGATTGAAATGTTTTCTCCTTGTATTTGTGGTAAATGTCCCTGATCACCTTGCATTCTAACAGTGACCAGAGAATCAACTAAATCCCCTAGACAATTTTAACAAAATATTCTCTTAGATTAAAATCCACATCCCACACGCGTTACGAGAAGAAATGCACTGGAGAACTTGATGACAACTGGTAGCAAGATCGAGTGGAAGAGAACAGAGGGGAAGACAGAAAAGTAAATACCTGGATGGCTTAACCACGTGATATGGTCGAGACAGGAACACTGAGCTGATCTATGACACTGGTGATCGATTGAAATGGCGAATCATGACCGCCCACGATACCTGTAACTAGGAATGTACAAATGCATGTGAGTGGTTGCGTAAACGCATATATGTGAGCTCGCACAAGAGAAAGAGAAAGTATATGTGTATGTGTTGATAAAGATAGATAGAGACTGAGAGAGAGAGAGAGAGAGAGAGAGAGAGAGAGAGAGAGAGAGAGACAGAGAGAGAGAGAGAGAGAAAGTATGTGTGTATGTGTTGATAATGTTGATAAAGATAGATAGAGACTGAGAGAGAGAGAGAGAGAGAGAGAGAGAGAGAGAGAGAGAGAGAGAGAGAGAGACAGAGAGAGAGACAGAGAGAGACAGAGACAGAGAGAGACAGAGAGAGAAAGTATGTGTGTATGTGTTGATAAAGATAGATAGAGACTGAGAGAGAGAGAGAGAGAGAGAGAGAGAGAGAGAGAGGAGAGAGAGAGAGAGAGAGAGAGAGAGAGAGAGAGAGTATGAAAGAGAGAGCACATGCGTGCTTTTGTGAATATGTATGACAACCAGATTACATTTTTCAATGAGAAAAAGGCTAGCGCCATCTTCTGACAAATCCTTTCATACCATTTGCCAGATAATATCATAATACATATTCGGGAACAGCGTTGGCGTATTGGCTAGTCATGGCTTTAACTCCGTATCGAAGTGGGTGTAAATATTTTACCTTGGTTCCCATGACAAACCAATGTAACTTGGATATCATGTCGGAAGTAAAGGCGGCCGGTGCGATACTGACCAGATCACCCACTCAGTGTCTATTTGTCTATAAAACATGGGTCTACCACCATATATCCAACACAGCCTATGGCGTATAAAAAGATACTTCAGAAGAATAAATGTATCCCGCTAGCACACGTCTCCTCTTAGGAAAATGTGGGACGGCTGATGTCATTTAGTACAGCCCCCGAAGTGCTGTCACATATGTGTGTTTCCGTCGTCTAATGGCGTACCTATTTACACTATTGTATGATTTCTTCTTCCGTTATCGGGACCACTGGTTTTTCTGTGCGGTTTTATTGACACATTTTGTTTGCGCGCAGAAGCTCTATTTGAGAAACATTTAGCGGAGAGTGGTTTGGAGTCTTGTGGATAGGGAATAGGTACATTGAAACTGTCTCAACGTGTATAGCCTGCCAGTTAAAAGTTAGTTTTTTTTTCCATATCCCTTTACAGGACGTTGCAGTCAACACCAGCATTTTCAGCTGCTGTTGATGTTTAGGGAAGATTACGCTCAGTACTTTGCCATTGCTTTCTGAGCGACCGTCTCACATACCCCGTAAATTACCAACGCGGCGAGAACCGCTACCGATTCTCCCGCAGGTTACGTTACTCACGAGAATATACGGGATTACGGAGAAAGACGTTAAGATGTTCTTTAAAGGACGTTGCAATCAACTTCAGCATTTGTTATATCTTCTCGTAACTTACTAGGCACTTTTACTATTAGTAATTTGCAAAACACAGCTGCGTGCGATTTGGCAGCAAAAAATGCTGGTTTTAACTGCAACGTCCTGTAAAGGATATCTAACTATTGTTTAAATATTAATTTACTATAGCTTTCTGAAAGGAGGGCGTCTCTTAACATCGAAATGAACCCAAAGTGATCTGCTTCCAAATCTTTCGCGGCTAAGTCCAACAGTAAACTCGGTATGTCGGGGACATGTGAAACGGCCTTTCACCAACACCTGAATCACAGAAGTTGACAGTTAGCCCTAATTCGAAAACAACGGGCGGGGGTAGAAAAACGTCATCAAGTGACAAGGAACATGATGATGATGTTTATTATAATCATAGTAACGTTTCTTTGTTGTGAACAGAAACGTGCGCGCGCGCACACACATACACACATACACACACACATACATACACACACAACGTTAATTCTTCTTCTTCTTCTTTCTCGTCTTCGTCTGCTTCTTCTTCTTTTCCTCCTCCTCCTCCTCCTTCTCCTCCTCCTCCTCCTCCTCCTCCTCAGTGTTGCCCCTCATCGTCCCCCCCCATATTTTGTCGTTCAGCACCAGCTCAGGAAGGTTGATGTGGTGCGAGCCCGTTCGTGGACATTATAAATTGTGCTGTTTAAGGCCATTGATATGTCAGCATGTAGGTTATTAACCATGTTAGACAGTCCTGTTACTCTGATGAAGTCAGCCGACGTATCCAGGTCGTGACGACATTTCTTCACTTCTGCGTCCTCTGGCTACGTCTGGATACACAGGAATCTGAAACCGATGCATTAACACCAGAACTAAATCTGTCACAGACTGTCAACCGAGTTGAAGATCTCGAACGCCACTTTCATAAAGACACTATATGATAGCAGAGACAGGGTGAAAACGTGGACAAAAAAGAAAAAACTGCCTGGAATAACGCGGATGTCTGCGAAAAATACAAACAAAAAGACCACTCAAAGGAGAGGTTTCAGCACTTCGTTGCACTGAGAGCAAAAGTATGATAGCATAATAATCATAACTAAAATGGAAGATTAATGGCAAGTACATTGATATGGAAATACAGAAACATTGTAAGATCAAGATCATTGTAAGTAGTTGTTACTATCCTTCCATTCCATATTATTTTTTATCTCTCTCTTTTATATGTATCTCGTATATAATAGAGATTGAGACAATTGCAGACAACGAACAGGATCTACAAAATTTAATAGATACGGTTATTGCACAGTGAACAACTAGGGTTAGAATTAATGCGTAAGAAAACAGAGATTATGGTAGCCTCTAAGAAGAAAGAAATACAACCATGTAATATAAGGATGCCAGTCCCCCTGGCCCAGGAGTTAAACGACTTTCTCCGTAATCCCGTTTATCCACGTAGGGTAACGCAGCGCGCGAGAATTGGAAGCGGTTCTCACCGCGTTGGTAACTTACGGGATAGGTGAGCTGGCCGCTTAGAAAGCAATGGCAAACTACTGAGCGTAATCTTGCCAAGAAATCAACGACAGCGGTAAAATTCTGGTGTTGACAGCGATATCCCGTAAAGGATATGCGAAAAAAAAAAAAAAAGATAAGGATAAATAGGAACATTATTAAACAAGTGAATCAATACAACTATCTCAGAACAGTCATAATATTGGATGGAAGGTGCACTGAAGAGATTAGAACAAGAATCATTATGGCAAGGATAGCCGTTTGCGAAATAATAAACACACATGACGAATGAGAAGGTGTCAATTGCAACGAGAAAAACAGTGTTGAGGAGCTATATAGAACCTGTACTTTTGTATGAATGTGAAACGTGGACAATGAGCAGGCAAGGTGAAAAATATGTAATGGCAGTGGAAATGTGGTTTCTGAAGAACATGCAAAGAAAACCATGGCCAGGCAGAACAATCAACGAGCAAGTCCTACAAGATGTTATGAGAAGAAATAAACTAGAGAACTTGATGACAACTGGCAAGATTGAGGGGAAAAGAACAAGGATAAGGCAGAGAAGTCAATATCTGGAAGACCAGATAGCATGTTCAGGACAAGAACATAGAACTGAACCACGACTCTGGTGATCGCGTTAGATGGCGAAACATGACAGCCCACGCTTACTGGCATCACACACACACACACACCCACCCACCCACACACACACACACACACACACACACACACACACATGATACGCCTGTGAGACCTGGACACTTACTAAACAAGCTGAACAACGCATAAATGCCCTTGAATATGAATGTTATAGATGGGTTCTAAGAATATCTTGGGTAAAGAAAATAACAAATGCATCCATATTTCAAAAGCTAAATATTGAAGAGGCTTGGCTACTAAAGACGATACAACAAAGAAAACTGATATATTTTGGTCATTGAAACGTCATGAAAATTTGGAGAGAACAATAATGGAGGAGTATATGCCTGGGAAGAGAGGAAGAGGAAGGCGAAAGAGAAGATGGGTGCAGGATGTGGCGGATGATCTCCAGATGGGTGTATCGGACGCGGGAAATCTTGCTTGTGATCGAGAAGTTTCCTGGAAGGTTGTTATGGGAGCAAAGTTCTGCAAAGGACATGCTACTGAATGAATTGTGTGAACGACTGGTGTGGACCTTCGTGCCTCTCCATATCTTGCGACCTCCATCATGTATCAGTTCGTGCACTTTCAGTGCCACGTCACAAACATGTTACGGATCTTCTCTCACTGTCAACTATTTCTCTTTCCACAAATACACCACGCTGTCATAATATGTTCTAATTCTCATAATTTTGCTATGGAATGACGACTGCTTTGTTCTGATGTGCAATTATAACATCATATGGAAGATGCATGACTGAGATTAAAGGTCAGGCAATTGCTGCATTTCAGAAAATTATGCAATAAGTCAATATAAGTGAGTGTAGAAAAGAGAGTACTTACATATTACATAGAACTGTTTTGTTATTCATCAGTGAACCATGGAGCATGACTCAGCAAATGAGGAAGAGCTTAGAAGCATGTGAGATATGGTTGCTAAGACGAATGTTGCGAATACCTTGGACTGTCAGATGACTAAGAGTAACTGGTGTTTGTCCATCAAGAATGATGATGACCATTCATTTCATCCAGTGGGGTTGAAATTTTGGAGCCTTGAGTTATAAGATTTTGGCTCGAAATGTTCTTCGATAATGTGGACAAATAATGTTTGACGTTTCAGGAGGAGGATCAACTGTGGTCGTTTTTGTTTTGGTTCAGCTTTTTATTCCACAGCTCTTGTAGTCCTGTTTGCTTCACAGTGACTGCACCCTTGCGCAATGATGTACGTCACGAATTTCAACCTTTGGCAGCAGTCTCCCAAGTGTCGTGATAATTCCAAAAGCTTTTAAAGAGTAACTAATAACAAGTGGAAGAGGCTAATGAAACTAGATCATTATATACAAAAGATACACAGTTTGGTCACGTGAGTAGAAGAGAGACATTGGAGAACATAGTGACAAATGGAAAAATTAGTGGAAAAAGAGGCAGAGGCATACCGAGAGAAATGATGATGGTTGGGCTGAGACGGTGCAAAGAAGAAATATCATCAGCAGAGTTGATTGGGAACACGACGGACCGAGATCTGTGGAGAGAAATCAAAGCCTACACCGGTTGGCATGGCACATAAACATGGCACATAATATATATATATCACCATCATTATGTACGATGCCAACTGGTGTAGGCTTTCATTTCTCTCCACAGATCTCGGTCCTTTGTGTTCCCAATCAACTCTGCTGATGATATTTCTTCTTGCCATTACTTGTTTTTCACCTTGCCTGCTCATTGTCTACATTTCACATTCATACAAAAGTACAGGTTCTATATAGCTCTTCAACACTGTTTTTCTCGTTGCAATTGACACCTTCTCATTAGTCATGTGTGTTTTTTGTTTTTGTTTTTTTATTTCGCAAAAAGCTATCCTTGCCATAATGATTCTTGTTCTAATCTCTTCAGTGCACCTTCCATCCAATATTATGACTGTTCTGAGATAGTTGTACAGATTAACTTGTTTAATAATATTCCTTTTTACCCATATATTTTTTTTCGCATATCCTTTACAGGACATCGCTGTCAACACCAGCATTTTACCGCTGTCGTTGATTTCTTGGCAAGATTACGCTCAGTAGTTTGCCATTGCTTTCTGAGCTGCCGGCTCACTTATCCAGTAAGTTTCGAACGCGGCGAGAACCGCTTCTAATTCTCGCGCGCTGCGTTACCCTACGTCGATAAATGGGATTACGGAGAAAGTCGTTTAACACCTAGGCCATGGAGACTGGCATCCTTATATTACATGGTTGTATTTCTTTCTTCTTAGAGGCTACCATAATCTCTGTCTTCTTACGCATTAATTCTAACCCTAGTTGTTCACTGTGTGCAATAACCGTATCTACTAAATTTTGTAGATCCTGTTCGTTGTCTGCAATTGTCTCAATCTCTATTATATACGAGATACATATAAAGAGAGAGAGATAAAAAATAATATGGAATGGAAGGACAGTAACAGCGTCTTATTGATCTTACAATGTATCTGTATTTCCATATCAATGTACTTGCCATTAACCTTCCATTTTAGTTATGATTATTATGCCATCATACTTTTGCTTTCAGTGCAACGAAGTGCTGAACCTCTCCTATGAATGGTCTTTTTGTCTGTATGTGTGTGTGTGTGTGTGTGTGTGTGTGTGTGTGTGTGTGTGCGTGCGTGCGTGCGTGCGTGCGTGTGTGCAAACTGATCACAACATTACAAAGACATTAATCAGCAACGGTAATTTCCTAAAGTCTCAACAAGCCTATGTCAGTGATGTCAAATAACGTTGTGTGAGGAAGCAATTCTGACACGATAATTTCCTTATGTCAAATCGACATCTTGTTTAAGAGACATTTCCTTTTAAAAACATACGGTGTCGGTACATAATATTATATGTCTCCGCATGTGACAGATGATATAAATTATAACAGGTCGGGAAGGTTATAAGATTGCATAGAAACAACGAATACACTACCAACGTACAGTGCTCCAGTGTATTCATTGTTGAGAACAAAAACGTACGTATAACTACTACGTATGTAGAGACTGCAATCGCTATAACAGATGTAGAGAACGCAATCGCTATAACGTAAATAGAGAGTGCAGTCGTTATAAAGTATATACAGAGTGCAGGCGTTATAACGTATATATATATATATATATATATATATATATATATATATATATATATATATATATATATATATATATATATATATATAGTACAATAGCTAAAACGTATATTGAGAGTGCAGTCGTTATAGCATATATAGAGAGCGCAGGCGTTATAACGTATATATATATATATATATATATATATATATATATATATATATATATATATATATATATATATATATATATATATATATATATATATATATATATAGTACAATAGGGAGTCTCCGTGATGAAGTAGTCAAGACGTTTGACTCGGGCTATAAAGGTTGTGGGTTCGATTCCGGGCTGCGTCCTTCGGTTCACGAGTGAATTTTTTCGGAGACTCCTGGGGATCTGTCGCTAGAGCTACGGAGTTTGTGCTTTGTTCAAAGCTTTCCGCGCTGCGAAAAGAGACTGAGCCATATGGGATAAACCCGGTGCAATGAAGTAAATGTATCCTGCACATTATAGATATTATCACCTATCGAGTACCTGGTCTATAAAATATGAGGCTATCACCGTGTATTCAATGCGTCTTAGGGCGTGGAAGAGAGTTCTTTACTGTTCCCTTTATACCCTGGCACAGCCAAGCAGATCAATTCTCGCACGAAATTCCGTGTGTTTTGCCTTCTGAGTTTTAATTCTTCCATCACTGTACTTTTTTTAAAAAGGTAGTTGCATATCCTTTACAGGACGTCACAGTCAATCCCAGTATTGTTTGGCTGTGTGTGACTTCTTGGCAAATTTACGTTCAATAGTTTGCCATTTTTTTTTTGAAACGATGGATACTCATACCATTGTATGATAAGCAACGCAAGGCGGTCTGCTGCCAAATTGCTCACAGCTGTGTTTCGAACGCGGTATGCAGGATTATACATTGCGTCCGTAACGCCTTCGCCACAGATTCGTTACGTACTGCGATTTAATTATGACCTGCTGCATTCATTATATTTCCTTGCCCAGAATGAAAACTGCTGCATTCACTATATTTCCTTGCCCAGAATGAAAACTAGTGAATCACTCTTCATATGTATGTGTCAGGTCTTACTTTTAAACCCCACAGTAGGTTAGACATTTGGGATAATGAACGCAGTTTCACAATCCCGACACACCGGGTTTGAAGACAGCAGCAGTAGATTTGGCAACAGTTCGCTTTGCTTTGATCTTCACAATGGTATGAGCGTCGGCCCATTAGAAAACAATGGCGATATACTGTGCATACAACTGCCTAGAAAATCGCAAACAGCTAATGAAATCTGGGGCTGACTGCGAGGTCTTGTAAGGAGTCAAGGACACATAACTCAAATTGTTAACGGAGGCATGGTTAGTACTGGAAAGGCACTGACCCACCATCACGGCAGTGGACATGGACTGCTTTTAAAGATACACATGGCATGAAAATGCACCTGGCAGAAGAACTCGTAACGTTACCACATCCTTTCTGGCGTGTTGTGATGAAATCGACGTTCTGCAATTCTACATGATAAAGCATTACACACGATACCCCGAAATCCTGATTCTGTCTTTTGAATCTTCCCTCCAGAAAACACCCTTGCCCCAGTTTAGTTCAAGCAGTCCGCATGACAGATTGTGCACTCGAAATGTCTTGTGTGTGTTTGACGACACGGTGCATATGGCCGTTACGCGTCCATTTATGGTGTATTAATGTTGTCAATTATACGTGCCGCATTGCCATGAGCGGCAGTCAATAAATAACTCCTTGGTCATATAAACAATGTCTCATACAATCATTACAGATATGATAGAATCAATGTCACTACAAACAAGCGCTAAGAATAGCTTTACCAGTTAGGATGCAAGCTCACAAAAGATATCTTTTCTTTTTATTGTCTTTTAACTTCCTTTGAATCATACTTAAGACTTAAGCCAGATCTGTCTTTTGGTGAGTTGTGTCACTCGTGTATACACGAAATCCCTTTAAAGATTCCTCGCCTGCAGTCTGAGTACATTACAAAAGCCCAGTTTTCTATATTCCCCATCGGCACCATGGCTTTTTGATGTGGGGCCATGCAAAGCAGCTAAGTCATTGATCTCCAAAGTGGGTGGGCGATAATGTTTTTCCTTCTCGAATGGTGACAGGTCCAAGGAGTGGTGAGGTTACAAAATTTGCATTAGACTTAATACCAAGAAAGGGGTGTGTGTTGTATGCGCGAGTAGTGTACGATGACACTAGTAGTGTAGTAAAGAAGGCAAGGTGACAAAAGCCTAGCAGTTTGAGAACCATTCCTCTAAAGGAAACGTTACAAAATAGAGCAAAATAACCACGTCTAGGCCTATGAATAATTACATAGCGAATGAGCTAGTTCTGTTCTTGTCTTACTTATTCATTTCCCTTGTGTCTATTTCTTATTCATTTCAGTTTGTCTTCTCCAGTCTCTCTATTTCATTTGAATTGTGAATTCCACAACAAATATCGCTATTATTTAGTTCGCATTCGCCTATGATATCAAATCTAATATGATACTCCTCCTGTCTCGTCTTCAGCTGGCATTATTTTGCCTCTTTTTATGATATATACATTGGTGATTACTCAATACTGTTTTGAAGTACGATAACCAGTATTAACGCTTAAAGTACTGTAGCCAGTATTAACACTTAAAATACGGTAGCCAGTATTAACACTTAAAATACGGTAGCAACGATTAAAGTACGGTAGCGAGTATTAATACTTAAAGTTCGGTAGCCAGTATTAACACTTAAAGTTCGGTAGCCAGTATTAACACTTAAAGTACGGTAGCCAGTATTAACACTTAAAGTACAGTAGCCAGTATTATTAACACTTAAAGTACAGTAGCCAGTATTAACACTTAAAGTACGGTAGCCAGTATTATTAACACTTAAAGTACGGTAGCCAGTATTATTAACACTTAAAGTACGGTAGCCAGTATTAACACTTAAAGTACGGTAGCCAGTATTAACGCTTAAAGTACGGTAGCCAATATTAACACTTAAAGTACAGTAGCCAGTATTAACACTTAAAATACGGTAGCAACGATTAAAGTACAGTAGCGAGTATTAATACTTAAAGTTCGGTAGCCAGTATTAACACTTAAAGTACGGTAGCCAGTATTAACACTTAAAGTACCGTAGCGAGTATAAATACTTAAAGTTCGGTAGCCAGTATTAACACTTAAAGTACGGTAGCCAGTATTAACACTTAAAGTACAGTAGCGAGTATTAATACTTAAAGTTCGGTAGCCAGTATTAACACTTAAAGTACGGTAGCCAGTATTAACACTTAAAGTACAGTAGCGAGTATTAATACTTAAAGTTCGGTAGCCAGTATTAACACTTAAAATACGGTAGCCAGTATTATTAACACTTAAAGTACGGTAGCCAGTATTAACACGTAAAGTACGGTAGCCAGTATTAACGCTTAAAGTACGGTAGCCAGTATTAACACTTAACATACGGTAGCCAGTATTAACACTTAAAATACGGTAGCCAGTATTAACACTTAAAGTACAGTAGCCAGTATTATTAACACTTTAAGTACGGTAGCCAGTATTATTAACACTTAAAGTACGGTAGCCAGTATTAACACTTAAAGTACGGTAGCCAGTATTAACACTTAAAATACGTTAGAAAGTATTAACACTTAAAGAACGGTAGCCAGTATTAACACTTAAAATACGGTAGCCAGTATTAACACTTAAAGTACAGTAGCCAGTATTATTAACACTTAAAGTACGGTAGCCAGTATTAACACTTAAAGTACGGTAGCCAGTATTAACACTTAAAGTACAGTAGCCAGTATTAACGCTTAAAGTACGGTAGCCAGTATTAACACTTAAAGTACGGTAGCCAGTGTTATTAACACTTAAAGTACGGTAGCCAGTATTAACACTTAAAGTACGGTAGCCAGTATTAACGCTTAAAGTACGGTAGCCAGTATTAACACTTACAATACGGTAGCCAGTATTAACACTTAAAATACGGTAGCCAGTATTAACACTTAAAATACGGTAGCCAGTATTAACACTTAAAATACGGTAGCAACGATTAAAGTACGGTAGCGAGTATTAATACTTAAAGTACGGTAGCCAGTATTAACACTTAAAGTTCGGTAGCCAGTATTAACACTTAAAGTACGGTAGCCAGTATTAACACTTAAAGTACGGTAGCCAGTATTATTAACACTTAAAGTACGGTAGCCAGTATTATTAACACTTAAAGTACGGTAGCCAGTATTAACACTTAAATTACGGTAGCCAGTATTAACACTTAAAGTACGGTAGCCAGTATTAACGCTTAAAGTACGGTAGAAAGTATTAACACTTAAAATACGGTAGCCAGTATTAACACTTAAAATACGGTAGCCAGTATTAACACTTAAAGTACGGTAGCCAGTATTAACACTTAAAGTACAGTAGCCAGTATTATTAACACTTAAAGTACGGTAGCCAGTATTATTAACATTTAAAGTACGGTAGCCAGTATTATTAACACTTAAAGTACGGTAGCCAGTATTAAAACTTAAAGTACGGTAGCCAGTATTAAAACTTAAAATACGGTAGCCAGTATTAACACTTAAAGAAAGGTAGCCAGTATTAACACTTAAAATACGGTAGCCAGTATTAACACTTAAAGTACAGTAGCCAGTATTATTAACACTTAAAGTACGGTAGCCAGTATTATTAACACTTAAAGTACGGTAACCAGTATTAACACTTAAAGTACGGTAACCAGTATTAACACTTAAAGTACAGTAGCCAGTATTATTAACACTTAAAGTACGGTAGCCAGTATTATTAGCACTTAAACTACGGTAGCCAGTATTATTAACACTTAAAGTACGGTAACCAGTATTAACACTTAAAGTACGGTAGCCAGTATTAACACTTAAAGTACAGTAGCCAGTATTATCAACACTTAAAGTACGGTAGCCAGTATTATTAACACTTAAAGTACGGTAACCAGTATTAACACTTAAAGTACGGTAGCCAGTATTAACACTTAAAGTACAGTAGCCAGTATTATCAACACTTAAACTACGGTAGCCAGTATTAACGCTTAAAATACGGTAGCCAGTATTAACACTTAAAGTACAGTAGCCAGTATTATCAACACTTAAACTACGGTAGCCAGTATTAACGCTTAAAATACGGTAGCCAGTATTAACACTTAAAATACGGTAGCCAGTATTAACACTTAAAGAACGGTAGCCAGTATTAACACTTAAAGTACGGTAGCCAGTATTAACTCTTAAAGTACGGTAGTCCAGGTGTCGCTCTGTGTCGAAGGGGTTAAGGACGCAATTCGTAATCCCACATATCGCGTTCGAAAAACAGCTGGGGGTGATTTGGAAGCAGACCATCTTGCGTTGGTTTCCATACAACGGTATGAGAAAGCAATGGCTAACTATTGAACGTAACCTTGCCCAGGAATCACAAAGAGCCAAAAAACAAATGTTGGAGTTGACTGCAACATCCTGTAAAGGATTTGCAGCTAACTTTATACTAGTAATAACATTATATAGAAAATAAAAAAGAAGATACTGTTTAATAGCTACACGGAACAAGGGAGATCAATATCAAGACACATGAACAAACGCTAGATTAGATTATATATGTAAAAAGTTGGGGGGGGGGGGGGGAGGGGACAAGAAGATACCGGTGGGCATCTACAAGGAAACAGGGACAGCCAATGTCAAAACAAATGAACAAACTGTAGAAGAAATGAACACCTTTAAATACCCGCTATATGCAACGACTGTGGTTCATATAAAGAGATCAAAACAAGACGTGAGATGTCCTCATCTGCCATGACTAGACTGAATCCAATATCAGCTTTCCTATCAAGATCAAACTATACAAGTCATATCTAGTATCAATGTTTTTAAATAAAAGTAAGAGTTGAACCCTCTCTGTTTAAACAGAATGATGGGGGTGACCATGTATTCGCAAGCGTCCATTGTGGACGAACATTTACAGTGCGAATTAGTCTTGTCGGTTCCATTCGCTACCGCCAAGGGTTGTGGCTGTTGTACCATTTTTGAAGCACAATGTAACAAAATATCGTCTGTCAAGACGGCAAAGTGCCAGTGTGTGTGTTTAAACGGAACCAATGGCCAGGGAACTTTAAAACAAATGTTTTAGGTAAATGCTGCGTATATGGTTTAAAAAATGTTTGTTGCATATCCTTTTAAATGACGTTGCCGTCAACCCCATCATTTATTGGCTGTTCGTTATTCCTTGGCAAGAGTTACGTTCAGTAGTTTACCATTGCTTTCTGAACTACTGCCACTCATACCCTTTTATTTAAAAAAAAACAACGAAGGCGGTCTGCTGGCAAATCCCCCACAGCTGTGTTTCGAACGCGTATGAGGGATTACGAACTGCGTCCGTCCACTCCTCGCCACAGAGCCGGCGTATTTCGTACAGGAGCGCACAATAAATGCCTATGTTAGAGACAAAGTGAACACATGCAGGCCACGACGAACCACTTTTTGTCAGTGGTCAAACGATGGATTTTTATTTTGCATGTGTCGCCATGACACCCTTGCAAAGGTAATCCTCCAGGAAAAGTTGAGGGCAAGCGGTGAAGGGGAAAACAGAGAAATTCCTAGACAAACAAGATTGAAATGTGGACATGGTGTAGTGTTTCTATACTTGAACGCGTTGCCTATGACAGAGAGCAATGGAAGAATCTGGTTACTGATGCTACCATGATGACACCCCTGCGATCCACGTCGGAGATTGCGGGATGAGAAGAAGAAAATCATGCCAACAATTACGTAATTATAATGTCAACGATGATATTCTTGTGTCAGATGATATTCTTGCATATAGGCAGGGGAGAGATAGGGAGCAAACAGCCTAGGCGCTACAGGCAACAGTAGACAATGTGATTGACTGGTGCACTGAAATGAGTGCTGTCATCCAGCCAGAAAAGGCAGCTGTTTTGTGGTGCTCTCTGAACAACAGGATTGTGAGAGCTGATGTCCCAAGCCTCAGGATAGATGGTAGAAGCGTCAACAGAGAGAACAAACTGAAGTATCTGGGAATCACATTTGACAGGAGCCTGTCCTTCAAGGACCATGTGGAGATGGTTGTGACAAGGTCTCAAAAGGGACTCAATGCACTTAAAACTATGGCTGCAATGGACACAGAGCAGAGAATGCTTTTCACACTATACCAGCACTTGATCCTCTCAGTGATTGATTATGGACTAGGACTGCTCACTGTCTCAAAGAGTCAGCTGGTGAAATTAGAGCGCATACAGAACGAAGCGATGCGAGTCATTCTGGGATGCACCAGAGACACCCCAGTTGTGTGTATGCGTTACATCCTTGGTTTGCCGTCTGTTGCAGGTAGGCTCAAGGTGATGCAGGCGAAGGCATACCTCAGAGTAGCTGCAGACACAGATCACCCTGTTGCATGAGGCGCTGGACGCCGTTAAGGGTCAGCGACTGATAAGAGGGAAATCATGGATGGCTCAGGCGGAGGATATGATCAGGCAGGTGTGCCCCTTGGAGAACATTAGGAGAGGAGAAGAGTGGGTCAGAGTGTCAGCGGAGCAGTCAGACTTGTGCAGAGTTATAATCACATTGAGCCGGGAGTGCAGGGAGTGGCCAGCAGGGGCCACGGAAGTGGAAATCCAGCAACTAATTCAGGATAATGCTCGCTCGGGTGATGTGATTATCTACACGGATGGTTCGGTGTTGAGAGGTAGGAGAAGTGCCTGGGGGTTCTTAGCAAAAGCCAATGGTCGACGTTTGGTGCAGGAGAGCCTGGCATATGATACCACATCTAGCTTAAGAATGGAGGTGGAAGCGGTCAGTGCAGCTTTCCGCTGGATGGAGAATACGATACACACACACATCGTGATTGTAACTGACTCAGAAAGCATGCTGAGTAGGGTGAAGAGAGGCAAGCTTCGTGAAGAGTGGCTTGCTTCGCTTCGGAAGTCACGGGTGACAAGCATCGTCTGGACTTTTTTTCCGGGGCATGCTGGTGTGCTGGGGGATGAACAAGCGGACAGATTGGTTGGCTCGGCAAAACTTGGTGGAGTATTGATGCATGACAAAGCAGATATGGTTGCGGCCTTGTAGGAGCACGTGTACACCTCGGAGGAGCAACTGGGTCACCATGGTCTGGCAATAATGCGACAGCGAAGGGTGACGAGGGGATCTGGTCGACGATCAACGCTCAGAGGAAAGGCGAGACGGACATATAGTCAGATTGCTACTGGTACTATTAGTGTTGGAACTCTTCGCTGGCTGCTGAGGATGGGGACGGAGCGCTTATGGGAATGCCCTGAATGCTGTGATGTCGGTTCCTAAATCAATCAATCAATGTCAACGAATTAATAGCTGCATTGTATATGAACTCTTAGCAGAAGTGCTATAGATATATGCAATTTTCATAAGATATTAACACTGATGATATGGGCAAAAGAGCGGATACCAAGAGAAATGAAGCGACAGGGGATTGATAAAGGCAGATGAGAGTGAAGATATTCAGGATGAAACTAAAGGAAAGTGCGGAAATGATAGGAGAGGAATTGGTGAAACGATTTAATGAAAGGTGACAGCAATATAAAAGGAAAAAGTGAGGGCGATAGACAGAAGGGAACTGAGAAAAGCAACACAGAGGGAGAAGCGAGTTGCGACAGATTAAAATATGTTTTGTGAAACGACAGAGGAAGAGAGTAGTAATAGTACAGAATGGCTGAAACCGAACAGAGACAAGAAAGAAGCTCATTCAGTGGAGTGACAGAAGGGAAGGGAAGCGAAAGTGAGAGAGAAAATGGCTGATATGGGAGTGACGGATAGACGGACGTGAGAGAAATTTAATGGATAAACAGTGAGGCAGCTGAGATAAAGCTAGTGAATTCCGTCTGCTCGTATCCTGTAGTCCAGTGGTTCTCAACCTTTTTTGGCCCATGTCTCCCTTAACCATATGTTCAGAACTTCCTCCCTATAAATCCCCCCCCCCCCCTTCCCCACCACCCTTACATAGTATACATAAAAGTGGAAGCTAAATTTAATAACACATACTAGAACAAGTCTAGACATCTACATAAAACGTGATTTGCGGGTCTACGTACGTTATAAAACGAATTTCATTAGAGCAAGAAGTACAGAACCGTAAAATTTAGAGGGAAAAACAATATCAAGTAACTAGTTCTTGTATTAATGCGATCTTGAAATAATCTTAACCCCCCCCCCCCTGGAAATCCTAAAATGGGGGGGGGGGAATTCCCCACCGGTTGAGAACCACTGCAGTATTCAAACACATACTACATAGGCCTTTGTTTCGTAGAGGAGGTTTCTGTAGCGATGTTGGTAAAGATGACTGCCTCGTGCTTCGAAGGTTGAAGGTCTCTCTGTTCTCTCTGTGTTCTCTCTCCGTCCCCTTTCTATCTATTCCCTCTCTGCTCTCTCTCTCTCTCTCTCTCTCTCTCTCTCTCTCTCTCTGTTTTCTCTCTCTGTTCTCTCTCTGTTCTCACTCTCTGTTCTCTAACTGTTCTCTCTCTGTTCCCTCTCTCTGTTCTCTCTCTACTCCCTCTCTGTTCTCTCTGTTTTCTCTCTCTGTTCTCTCTCCGTTCTCTCTCTGTTCCTTCTCTCTCTCTGTTCTCTCTCTGTGTTCTTTTCTTGTTCTCTCTCCGTTCTCTATCTGCTCTCTCTGTGTTCTCTCTGTGTTCTCTCTCTACTCTCTATCTTATCTCTCTCTGTGCTTTCTCAGTTATCTCTGGTCTATCTCCGTCCTCTTTCTGTTCTCTCTCTGTTCTCCCTCTCTGTTCTCTCGCTCTCTCTGTTCTTTCTTCTTCCCCTTCCTCTATATTCTCTCTGTTCTCTCTTTGTTCCCTCTCTGTTCTCTCTCTCTCTGTTCTCTCTATGTTTTCTCTGTTTTTTCCTCTGTCTGTCTGTCTGCTTACCTGCCTGCCTTCCTGCCTGCCTGCCTGCCTGCCTGCCTGCCTGCCTGCCTGCCTGTCTGTCTGTCTGTCTGTCTGTCTGTCTGTCTGTCTGTCTGTCTGTTCTCTCTCTCTCTCTCCCTCCCCCCTCTCTCTCTCTCGCTCTCTCTCTCTCTCTCTCTCTTTCTCTCTCTCTCCGTCTGTTTTTCTGTGAATCTTAATTCGTTTACTGCATCGAAATACGTTTGTTATTTCAGTTGTAATCTTTTCCTGTCGCTCTCCCATTCTTCACCCTAATTGCCTCACTACTTCAAGTCCGCTTGTACTCTCAGCATGTCAACAGGTCCTTTTAGCGGTGACAACTTCGACCCCAGCGTCCAAACTGTCGGATTTTTATATTGTCTAGTTTGTCCTCCAACCGGCGCTTTTGCCCAGGGGCAGTGAACGCGTTTCACAATTCCGAGACATTCAGAGTTGAGGAATGAAAATCAGCTGAGTGCGATTTGAAAACAGGCCGCATGGCATTGATTTTGTCAGCCGTTCAGACAGCAATGGCACACTACTGAACTTATAAAAATAAACCTAATAAATCACAAGTAGCCAATAAATTGTGGGGTTGACTGCAACATCCTCTAAAGGACATGCAACTAACTCTCAGTGAGCGTTAAACCCTGACACTGCACACTCTAGCGTCAGTGTTTCGCATGGGATTAGTTTTGAATAAAACACTGACTGTGTGGTCGTTGGTCGTGCCTCTGTATTTCTCAAGTTTAAAAGCCAGGTTTTCCAGCTCTGTACAATAACATTAGATATGCCGATGATACAGTATTGATTGCAGACAATGAGTAGGATCTGCAATATTTAGTAGATTCGGTTGTTGCAAACAGTGAACAACTAGGGTTAGAATTAAATTGTAAGAAGACACATATTATGGTCGTCACTAGGAAGAACGAAATACCACAATGTAATATACACGTAGATGGGAATATTCTTAAACAAGTTAATCGGTACAATTATCTTGGAACAGCCATAACGTAACATCTGATGTGAGATGCCTTGAAGCGATTAGAACAAGAATCGCCATGGTGAAGGTAGCCTTTTGCAATATAGAAGACACACTGACCAATAAAAATTTGTCAGTTGCAACGCGAAAAAGTGCGTTGAAGTGCTACATACGAGAACCTGTGGTTTTGTGTAGATAAGAAGCGTGGGAAATGGGCTGACAAGCTGAAAAACATCTGATGGCTGTGGAAATGTTGTTTCTAAGGAAAATGCGAAAAATACCATGGACAGACAGTAAAACCAATGACCAAGTTCTACGAGAAACAAATGAAAACCGAAAACTGACTAGAGAAATTAGACGTGGACCGTCACACATTTTGGACACTTTATGAGAAGAAATAAACTGGAGAACTTCGTGACAACTGGCAAGATTGAGGGGAAAAAGAACAAGGTTAAGGCTGAAAAGTATATATCTAGATGGCTTGGCCATGTGGTATGGTCGAGACAAGAACACAGAGTTGATCGACGACTCTGGTGATCGAGTGAGAAGGCGAAACAAGACCGCCCACGCTTATCGGCATGGCACATAATAATGATGATGACACACTGAATTAATCATGTGTTCACATCCTCAAACATTGGAGCCACTTGTATTTGGAGTCAGGTCATATAGTCCTGGCACTGGTGGGAAGTACTCTCACTGTTTTGCACCGACAAGAATCCAGCTGTGTTGAGGCAAGCTAGGCAAAGGGCTCTTTCACGTGTCTTAGGGCGCATAGAGCACTTAGTGCTAGACACGCATTTTGTAAGGCCAATTTGTACTCAGTGGGTAATATGGTCAATGTCGCGTTGGCCGCTTTTATGTCCCAAATTATACCTGGTACCCATGTTAAGCTGAGTTTACCTGGGAGCCTGAAAATGTATATGGTGATTTCCCCTGAACTTTTAAACCCACATAAACTCTTTACGCGACATAATGTATTCCATGCCGGTCTCCGTTGCGAAGGTGCTATGGACGCGGTTCGTAATCCCGCTTACCCGCGTTCGAAACACAGCTGCGCACGATTTGGCAGCAGACCGCTGGGTTTTGGAAGCCGGTCGTTGAGAAAGCAATGGCAAACTACTGAACGTAAACTTGCCAAGACATCAACAACAGCAAAAAAAAAAAAAAAGATGGTGTTGACAGCGATGTCCTGTAAAAAGGATATGCCCCCCCCCCCCCAAAAAAAAAATGTATTCTGTGCCTGGTATTATTATTATTTTTTTTTTTTGGGTCAAAATTTTCGGCGGCAGAATTCTTGCTTTCATTTTACATGCCACAGAATCTTTAACGTACTTAGCGTGTACACAACTCGCCCATTTGGACGCTCATAATTTGAGAAGAATATATTCCGGTTTCCTTATACAAAAGATCTACAAAAAGATAAACAATCCTCTTTCCTTACTCGGCCACCTGCTGTACATTTCTTTAAAATGAGTGCCAACTCAAGTGACTTGCTTTAGTACATAAAGAGTCAATTTAATCTTTCTCTGCCCAAATCAATTTAAAAAACAACAACAACAACAATAACAACAACAACAACAACAACAATAAATGATAGACACTAATAATCCCAATTATTACCCAGTGGGTCTCATCTCATCTCATCATGTTCTTCTAGCGGTGTCGAGGTGAAGTATAAACAACGAGGGAGTACCCATTTATGGACTTCATGAATCGAGATTCGCATGGGCTCTGCTATTCTCTCTGTACATCATTTACGTGGCCGGCCTCTTCTTCTGCTTCCATTTACGTGTGCACGTCATTGCTTGTTGTGGTATGCTGTTAGTTAGTAACCTAGTTATATGGCCAAACGATTTGACTTGCTGCCTTCCAATCAAATCTATAGCTGCTATAAGTGGGTTGAATATGATATTTTAGAATGTTGCACGTCTCTGCAGGACGTTGCGATCAGCATCATGTTGGATTTTTAGTAAATTGTACAATAGTTTAATATTGCTTTCTAACGAGACGTCAACGTTGAAGGCCAACTGTCAGGTGTAGCGAATAGACCCACTACCCCGCTTACCATGCACAGGAAGTTAAAGCACGAGAGCGATAAACCCCCGTCCATTCGCTGACCTCTGAATATGATAATACCATAAGCATAAACTCCCATCTACAAAAACTACAAGACATTACAGTCAAAGAGAAATTTATAGATGAAATAAAATGTAAACTTGAAACTCTGCAAAACCCTTCGGAGGAAAGCGTTGACCAAACTTGGTTGAACATCAAGAATACAATTCAATCTACCTCAGAAGAATGTCTCGGTGTGTTAACCACGCATAGAAAGAACAGATGGTTCAATCAAAAATGTGAAGAAGCAGTCATTAGGAAGAAGAATGCCAGACATGTATGGTTAAATGACATCAATAACATCCAAAAGGAAGAGCATTATAGAAATGAATGTAAAGAGGCTACAAAAATAGTCAGACAGCAGAAGCGAGAATATATGAGTAATATAATCAAAGATATGGAAACTAATCACCAGAAAAATGAATCCAGAAAATTTTTTAAAGAACTGAAGTCAATGAAACGAGGGCACCAACAAAACACATATGGTTTAAAAGACAAAAATGGGAATAATATAAATACCAATGAGGAAATGTGCAACACATGGAAAGAATATTTTATTGAATTACTAAATTGTGAAGCTCCAAGTAACATTTTCCCACAGGAAGAGGTTCTAACATGCGAACCACAAATTGAAGAACCTACATTTGAAGAAATCCTATATGTAATCACACGACTTAAAAACAATAAGGCAACTGGGACTGATGGAATTGCTGCTGAATTTATAAAGGCAGGTGGCCATGCATTACATCTAAAGCTATACGAACTAATAATAAAAATCTGGAGGACAGAAGAATTACCCCATGACTGGAAAGAGTCATTATTGATACCTATCTTTAAGAAAGGAGACAAGTTCCAATGTGGAAATTATAGAGGAATATCACTACTGTCCACAAGCTATAAGATACTATCCGCAGTATTACTAAATAGACTAAAACCATATTCAGAAGACATATTAGGTGACTACCAGGCGGGTTTTAGACAAAACAGATCAACAATAGATCAGATATTTATCTTACGACAAATAGCCGAGAAACATTGGGAATATAAAAGAGATCTCCAAAACATTTTTGTGGATTTTAAAAAGGCTTATGATAGTGTCCATAGGAATAGTCTATGGAATGCTATGCAGGAATCTGGAATACCAAGGAAGTTAATTAACATGACCAGACTATGCATGGAAGATACTTATAATATAGTAACATATAAAGGCAGGAAATCAGACCCCTTCCAAATAACATCTGGCTTGAAACAGGGTGATGCACTATCGCCGCTACTCTTCAATCTGGCTCTAGAGAAAGTTGTAAGGAAGATAAAGGAGGAATGTGATATTGGAGGAACATCCAAGCTGCTTGGTTATGCAGATGATATAGATATTATAGGGCAAAGTGAACAAAAGACATTGGAAATATTGACTCACTTAAAGGAAAAAGCCCAACAGATGGGGCTGGTTATCAACCAAGATAAGACAGAATATATGGTAATTTCAAGAGACGGAATGGCTAAAAACTCTGGCCACATACAAATAGATAATATGACCATTAAAAGAACGGAAACATACAAATACCTGGGTACAATCTTCAACTGCTCCAACATCATAAGGGAAGAAATACAAACTAGAATCAACTCTGGAAATAAGATATACTATGCACTACAACATCTACTAAAATCAAAGGCGCTATCTCGTAACACCAAAATCACAATATACAAAACACTGATCAGACCAGTTGTGCTGTATGGCTCTGAAACCTGGAGTACAACGAAAGGAGACGAAGCCTTGTTACAAACCTTTGAGAACAAAATTTTAAGACGCATCTTTGGACCCATTAGGGATACACAAAGTGGAGAGTGGAAAAGAAGAAGTAACAAAGACATTTATGATCTGTTTAAGTCCCCGCTAATCACTGGTATCATGAAGGCTAATAGACTACAATGGCTGGGGCATATAGAAAGAATGGAAGATAATAGGGAAACAAAACTCGCTTACACTCAGGAAATAAATGACCGTAGACCCCGAGATAGACCAAGAAGACGGTGGAGAGATAATACATGTACAGACTTACAAGCACTTGGAATCAACGCCTGGCAAGAGAAGGTCCACCAGAGAGACGAATGGAGACGGATTGTATTTGCAGCAAAGAACCTCAATGGCTCGGAAAGCTGAAGAAGAAGAATATAAACTCCCATCCACTCGCTGATCTCTGAATATGATAATAGAGTATTCATAAACTCCCGTCCACTCGCTGACCACTGAATATAATAATATCGTAATCATAAACGCCCGTCCACTCGCTGACCTCTGAATATAATAATATCGTAATCATAAACGCCCGTCCACTCGCTGACCGCTGAATATAATAATATCGTAATCATAAACGCCCGTCCACTCGCTGACCGCTGAATATAATAATATCGTAATCATAAACGCCCGTCCACTCGCTGACCGCTGAATATAATAATATCGTAATCATAAACGCCCGTCCACTCGCTGACCGCTGAATATAATAATATCGTAATCATAAACGCCCGTCCACTCGCTGACCGCTGAATATAATAATATCGTAATCATAAACGCCCGTCCACTCGCTGACCGCTGAATATAATAATATCGTAATCATAAACGCCCGTCCACTCGCTGACCTCTGAATATAATAATATCGTAATCATAAACGCCCGTCCACTCGCTGACCGCTGAATATAATAATATCGTAATCATAAACGCCCGTCCACTCGCTGACCGCTGTAATCATAAACGCCCGTCCACTCGCTGACCGCTGAATATAATAATATCGTAATCATAAACGCCCGTCCACTCGCTGACCGCTGAATATAATAATATCGTAATCATAAACGCCCGTCCACTCGCTGACCGCTGAATATAATAATATCGTAATCATAAACGCCCGTCCACTCGCTGACCGCTGAATATAATAATATCGTAATCATAAACGCCCGTCCACTCGCTGACCTCTGAATATAATAATATCGTAATCATAAACGCCCGTCCACTCGCTGACCGCTGATATAATAATATCGTAATCATAAAACGCCCGTCCACTCGCTGACCGCTGAATATAATAATATCGTAATCATAAACGCCCGTCCACTCGCTGACCGCTGAATATAATAATATCGTAATCATAAACGCCCGTCCACTCGCTGACCGCTGAATATAATAATATCGTAATCATAAACTCCCGTCCACTCGCTGACCGCTGAATATAATAATATCGTAATCATAAACTCCCGTCCACTCGCTGACCGCTGAATATAATAATATCGTAATCATAAACGCCCGTCCACTCGCTGACCGCTGAATATAATAATATCGTAATCATAAACTCCCGTCCACTCGCTGACCGCTGAATATAATAACATCGTAATCATAAACGCCCGTCCACTCGCTGACCGCTGAATATGATAATACCGTAATCATAAACAACACAAAGTATCAACATCATTATGTTTCACGCCGATGTCCGTGACCGGTGGCGGTTCGCCGTCTCACACGATTACCGTTCTTGGATCGTTCTTGTCTCAGTTATTCCATGTGTGTGTGTGTGTTTTTTTTTTTTTTCCGCATATCCTTTACATGACATCGCTGTCAACACCAGCATTTTACCGCTGTTGTTGATTTCTTGGCAAGATTACGCTCAGTAGTTTGTCATTGCTTTCTGAGCGGCCGGCTCACTTATCCCGTAAGTCATCAACGCGGCGAGAACCGCTATCAATTCTCGCGCGCTGCGAGACCCTATGTGGATAAACGGGATTACGGAGGAAGTCGTTTAGCTCCTAGGCCAGGGAGACGGCTAAGGTCTTTATTTATGGACCTTCCCTCAGCTCTTTTCTCCTCAGTTTTGTCAGATATCACGAAGTTTTCAAAGTGTATTTCTCTTCATAATATTGTCAAAGAATCTTGAGTGTCAACATCTAACAACAAGACAACAGATAAATTAACAATATACGAAGCTCCAGCGTTGACGTTTAATAACAAAATGCACTCTAACCGTTTAACGTTTTCCTCCACACATTCTGAAGAACAGACAAGATGAATTGAATTTTGACATTACCGAAATTATTATCAGAAAATACAATGGTTTGCGATGTAGCGGCTTTCTATGGTGTAATGGCAGGAAAAGCTAACAAAATATAATTTATTTATCGCATCCGTAAATGGGACACTCGTTTTACTTAATGTACGCATGTGACCAGCAAACCATCTTCGAGATCAAAATGGCTTGTAAATCACTGGACCCCATTCCGAAATGGTTCAAATACCGGGTTTCTCCGAATGCCCATTCCAAATAATATTTACCATGCAGTGGCCCAACGGTGCTTTTAGTTAACTTCCTGTCATCTTTCCGTCATTCTCGCGTGGCTTTGAATAATGGGGTATGCAGTTTCCTTTCGTACGGTGTGACATTTCTATTAAAGTATGTCTTTCTGCTTTCTCCTGCTTGCTCTCCCTCCGCCCCCCCCCCCGTCTCTCTCTCTCTCTCTCTCTCTCTCTCTCTCTCTCTCTCTTTCTCTCTCTCTCTTTTTTTTTCTATCTCTCTGCCTTTCTCTCTGCCTATTTCGCTACCTCTCTCTTTCTCTCTTTAGCTTTATCTATTTCAAATATTTACAGTATTCATGAATTTGCTATAAAAGAATTAGTTCCAAGAACTATTGCTCAAAAATTGTGGTGTAAAATTGAACGAAAAGTGTCACAATCACGGGCACCGGAAAGCCAATTAACCGTCCCTCTGCTTAACGGCAAAAGTGAAAGAGGAAGAACAAGCTATGCAGCCTAGTTCTATCCGTTTGTATGATACCTCTGGTCAGCATACCGGTCTCACGCCGATAAATCAATTCATGAATCAAAAGATATAATCAACGACAGCGTGAGTGAGAGAGGGAGAGAGAGAGAGAGAGAGAGAGAGAGAGAGAGAGAGAGAGAGAGAGAGAGAGAGAGAGAGAGTGAGAGAGATAGAGAGAGAGAGAGAGAGAGAGAGAGAGAGAGAGAGTGAGAGAGATAGAGAGAGAGAGAGAGAGAGAAAAAACGAGACAGACAGACAGACAGACAGACAGACAGACAGACAGGCAGGCAGGCAGGCAGGTAGGCAGGCAGGCAGGCAGACAGGGAAGAATCTTGAAAGATTATAGTATTAGGAATGTGTGCTCATGTATAGATATAAATAGAAATAGGAGACCCTATTCCACGCCCAGTGACGTATTGTGTCCATGGTGCTAACCTTCTGTGTTAATAGACCAGTCGGCACTTGATGGGTCAATCTATTGATAAATAGTATCTACTTGATTAGTTAGTTAGTTGCCGTGAAGTTGGAACCTCGACTAACTAACTAACTAAGTAACTTTAAAAAAAAAAATCGTTGATTGCCAACACCAGCAGGCTAAGCTCTTATTGAGGTAGTGAGGATGATGATTTCACCAATATGAAGACATAGCGACACTCAGATTGTTTACAATAAAGGTAAATGTAGTTCTCCAGCAGATGCTGGTGTTTGGTGTGTTCGGTGTTAGGTCTTCACACATTCTATGCCACAACATATGAGATGGAGGTCAGTTCCCTTCCTCGTTGCCTTCCCTTCCTAGAACATTCCCAGAACATTCTCAGACCATTCCCAGAACATTCCCAGACCATTCCTCGAATATTATCAGAATATTCCCAGAACATTCCCAGAATTTTCCCAGGCCATTTCCAAGCCATTCCCAGAATATTCTGAACATTGTCTGGTACATATGTGTGTGAGAGTGGGTTGACCCAACAGCCGTACTGGCTAGAAAATATATTCCTGCCTCTGTTAGCGACTGACCCCGCGAATACTGTCTCGGCAGGCAATCGCGCTAACTGCTATGCGACCATGGCTCGAGTCTGAGGGCATACTGAGAAAATCCTACCTCTTTTATAAAGAATAGCTTATAAAGAAACGGAAAAACGTGGAACTTAATCTAAAGAAAAGGGACATCCAAGGTTGCAACAAGCAAAAATCGTGACAATTATACTGTGTGTGCAGCTGACAGCCTTGCGTGATAGCCAAACTAAGAGAGAAACAGAAAACGCAACCATCTAACAGCAGCGACAACATGTGCATTTTCACCATGCTGTACAACTTAATCAGAGATTTGCCTTACATATTTATGGTATATAATATTTATATACAGCTACTGTTTATCGCCTCTCTGATTTCATAAATGATGCTTAGAAACATCATTATTGCCCCTGAACATTTGAACCAATAAATGTTTTGCATATCCTTTACAGGACATCGCTGTCAACATCAGCATCTTTCAGCTGTATGTTGATTTCTTGGCAAGATTACGCTCAGTAGTTTGCCATTGCTTTCTGAGCGGCCGGCTCAGTTATCCCGCAAGTCACCAGCGGGGGTCGAACCGCTCCCAGCTCTCGCCCTGCTACGAGACTGCGTGATAAACGGGATTACGGAGAAAGTGTTGTAACCCCTCGGCCAGAGAGACCGGCATTTGAACCGATACATAAATCATTAAGTTAATTTGGAGATCGTAGTATGAAATGTCCACGCTTGTATTCTATTTATAGAAATGTTTGTCTCTTAACGATTATTTCTGCTACAGATTTGCTGGAGTTCGCTGAAGACCATCTTGTACGTTGGGGAGTGAGGAGGGGGGGGGGGGGGGGGGATGTCGAGTATGCGTTGGCTAGTGTGTTTGCCTGTCGGCCCGGGGGTGATGTTTTCGAATCCACCATTCATTCAGTAGCATGTCCTTTGCAGAACCTCGCTACCATAACAACCTTCCGGAAAACCTCTCGATCATAATCAAGACGTCCCGCGTCTGATACACTCATCTGGAGATCATCCGCCACATCCTGCACCCATCTTCTCTTTGGCCTTCCTCTTCCTCTCTTTCCAGGCATATACCCTTCCATTATTGTTCTCTCCAAACTTTCGTGACGTTTCAAGTGACCAAAATATTTCAATTTTCTTTGTTTTATCGTCTTTAATAGCCAACCTTCTTCAGTATTCAACTCTTGAAGTATGGATGCATTTGTTTCTTTTCTTTACCCAAGATATTCTTAGAACTCGTCTATAACATTTATATTCAAAAGCGTTTATGCGCTGTTCAGCTTGTTTAGTAAGTGTCCAGGTCTCACAGGCGTATGTTGCAATGGGAAAGATGCATGCTCTTAAAAATCTAATTTTTGTAGTTCTGTCTGTCCCACTCCATAATTTATTCAGCTGTTTTAGTCTTTGAAGAGCAATGGATTGTCGCCGTTTAATTTCTTTCATTGTGTCACCGTTTAGTTTTAGTTTAGTTTAGTTTATGGATCAACATCACGGCACACGGGTGCAACCCATAAGTGCTCCGTTCTCCTCCTAACTCAAACCTGAGTCTGGAGAAACTCAGCTCAGTGCACGAACTCCGTAGCACCGCCGAGGATCCTGAAATACTTTGGGTAGATTTTTAACTCGAAATTTTGCCCGGGCAGCGCCGTTAGGCTACTCTTTTTCGATTTCCAACTGCCAAGGGATTTTTTACGTGCGCAACAATACACACGGGCGTCCGATCTCACTACCCAGAGACCAGGGGAAATTACTGGAAGTCCCGGTGGATTTTTTAAATAAATCCTGGTCCTCACCGGGGCCTGAACCCGGGACCTCCAGCACTCGAGGCGGACACCATACCTCGAGACCACGCAGCCCCCCAAAATATTTCAATTTTCTTTTTTTTATCGTCTTTAATAGCCAACCTTCTTCAATATTCAACTCTTGAAGTATGGATGCATTTGTTTCTTTTCTTTACCCAAGATATGTCATCGTTGTTGGTAATCAATGACCCAAGATATTCAAAATTTTCCACCACCTCCAATTTCCCCCCATTAATGTATATTTCTTTCTCCATAGTAGTTTTATCTGTATGCATTATCTTTGTTTTTGCTATGTTAAGATATAAGTTGTGATTTTCACTATTCAATTGGTTTGAGGCTATTAGGTTTTCTATGCCATTCTGTGTTGTGGATAGTAATACTGTATCATCAGCATATTGAATCTCTGGTATGTCATGACCGCCGATATTTAGGGCATCATATAGCTCCCTGTTTATATCATCTCTTACATTTCTCATTATATTTTCGGCGTACAGGTTAAACAAATAGGGTGACAGCACGCAGCCCTGACGGACTCCTTGCTTGATGTCAAACCAATCTGATGTCTCGCCATCTATTCTAACTGCTGCTTGTTGGTCTAGATAGAGCATTTTTATGATGTTGTACACAGTCAAATGCCTTTGAAAAATCCACAAAACATGAGAATTGGTTTACATTAAATTCTCTGCACTTCTCTATTATTAGACGCATGTTGAATATGTGATCTCTTGTTCCTCTTCCTTGTCTAAATCCAGCTTGAACCACGTTAATCTCTTCTTCCATTTTCTTAGGAAGTCTTCCCATTATCACTTTTAGTAGAATTTTACTTGCATGACTGATCAGGGCAACAGTTCTATAGTTGGTGCATAATTTCAGGTTGTCCTTTTTTGGTATTGGAATGAAAATAGTTCTCTTCCAATCTTTTGGCCATATACTATATTTCTAAATCTGTGTACATAATGCATGATATATGTTTATACTTTCTTCTCCTCCCGCTTTAATTAGTTCAGCTGATATCTCATCACATCCAGGTGATTTACCATTCTTCAGGTTCTTTATAGCCCAGGCAATTTAATCTAATGAGGGTTCAGGTTCTGTCTCTGCTGTCATTGGCTCATGTATCTCATTCATATCCTCACTGTCAGTCATATCATACATTCCACTGCAGTACTCCTGCCATCTTTCTAGAATTTTCGAATCCACCTCGAGGCGGAAATATTTGTTATTGACCCGAGCTGCCAGGACAACCTAGCCTAAAATGGGTACCAGGAAATGGTTTGGGAAGTAACGATAACCGGTGTGGGAAGTAACGATAACCGGTGTGGGAAGTAACGATAACCAGTTTGATGTACAAATGGGTTTAGCACCATGTACCCAACACGCCATATGTGGAAATAGGTATGTTATCTTTACGTATAGTGTATGTGTCTCGCTAGTAAGCGTGTCTATGTGAACTACAGCTGTGCTTAATAATGCAAGCACATGCAAGTTTACTTACACACTCCCCTACTTCTGGTTCGTCTGGTTCTTCTTCTTCGTGTCTCTTTCGAAGGGAGTGCGCCACACCTAGATCCATCTTGAAAGACGTGCTTTCTGCAAATTTTTCTGTCTACCTGTCTATATGCGTATGTAGGTCTGTCTAATTATCTAGCTTTTTAACTCCGCTGTTATCTCTTGATATTCCCGATGAGGTGTAAGTTGTAGTCTGACGACAATTAAATACCTAAAACCCACGGAAGACAAATCCAAACTATAAGATCAAAAAGAGCTCAGAAGAAATGTAAACAACGCGGAACTTGTTCCAAAGAAAAATAATATCCAAGGTTGCAACAAACAACAATCAAGAACATTATACTGTGCGAGTTGCTGAAAGCTCTACTTATCAACTCCCCTACTTATGATTTGTCTGTTTATCTAGACAGATGTGTTGTCTGCAAATGGTTATGTCTACCTGTCTATCTATATAATTGCTTGATTGTTTACCATTTGAAAAATAAAATTTATTCGTTCGGTCGTTTATAAGCTCACCTGTCTAACTTTTTAGCTTTGTATTTCAGTTTTCATTTATCATATTTTGATATTCCTCCTGCGAAGTGAGCGGTTGTCTGGTGACTATATAAAACCTAAAACGTTTGGAAAAGAAATCCAAGCTGTAAGATCAAGAAAAGTTAAGAACATATAGAAACAATGTGGAACTAAAGAAAACGAATATGCAACATGACAATAAGTAAAAATGGTGAAAATTAGACTGTGCATGAAGCACATGGAGAAACTAAGAGAGAAACAGAAAACGCAACCATCTTATACAGTGAAAACATTTGCACTTTTACCAGGCTGCATAACTGAATCAAATATTTGTCTTACACATTTATGGTATATAATATTCAAATACAGCTACTGGTAATCACACCTATGATACCATAAATCGATTCTCAGAAACATTGTTATCGCCCTTGTCGGAAGACATTTGAACTAATACATGTATCATTAAGTTTATTTCGAGATCGTAATACGCAATATTTTCGTTTATTTAGCCTACGCTTTTATTCTATTTACAGAAATGTGTGTCGCTTCAACATTATTTCTGCTGAAGATTTGCTTGGGTTATTTTAAAAGCATCTTGTATATAAAAAATTGTTAGCATATCCTTTACAGGACATTGATGTCAACATCAGCATCTTTCAGCTGATTGTTGATTTCTTGGCAAGATTACGCCCAGTAGTTTGCCACTGCTTTCTGAGCGGCCGGCTCACATACCCCGTAAGTTACCGACGCGATTCTAACCACTGCTGATTCTCACCGTCGTCACGTTACTTACGAGATTACGGAGAAAAGTCGCTAGCCTCTAGCCCAGGAAGCCGGCATCTTGTATATGGGAGTCGAGTATTGGCTAGCACGTTCGCCTGTCGGCCCGATGGTTGTTTTCGAGTCCATCTGGAGGAGGGGATGTTTTAAAAATTGACTTGAGCTCCCAGGACAAACCAGTCTGAAATGGGTACCAGTAAATTTTCTGGGAAGTAAAGGTAACATGCGTCAAACTTGACCACGTCGCCATTCGGATGACATATTCGTTTTACATTAGATTTGCCAGTTGTCACTAAGTTGTATAATTTATTTCTCCTCATAACCCACACACAATATCTCGACTGTCCCATTTATCCGTACATCAGCCGATAGATAGCTATTAATTAAAACTGTTGTCACACATTACTTGTTCCACATAATCCCCGTACATGTCTAGTCATTTGTTACATCAGTGGTACACGAAGTCATTTATACCAGCCCGCAAGAATCAGGATTTCGCGTCCTGGATATTGCAGCTTGCAGGACTTACTGTGATGTTCGGTACTGTTTTCCATCTAAATTGTCTTCATAGGTCCAAAGAGCAAAAACAAACAAAAAAAGCACTGGATACAAGGTCGATGATGTTAGGTGGGTGTTCAAACACGTTCTGGTTAAAACGTTGAAGCGAGTTTGGGGTTATTGAGCAACAAATGAGCGCCCTGTCACCGCAGTTACAGCCTCTTCTTGGACTAAAACATTGACCTCTCGTCCTTGACTTGGGGACGTAAATTACAACTACCTCTGAAGTCGGAGTGGGTTCGCCTGATGGCGAGTGACACTGTTAATAGTAAAGCTAATCCACACGCAAAATTAAGTCCAGCACTACTGGAAGTAAAATCTAAATCATTTCTTGTTATTGCGTTTTATTTTCAGCGACAGAAACCATGTCATCAGCATAACGCAGATTGTTATTAAGTCCGCCAACTAATTTTGCTGGCATGTCTTGTATGGATCTCATTATTATTACACTGTACAAAATTGAAAACATTGGGTGATAATACACAACCCAGTCTAACAGCGTGTTTGATTTGTTGAAAAGTTCATAACTGGTTGTCGATTTGTCTGGCTGCTTTTTGCTGCAAAATAATGTTCTTTATTATTCTCAGATCTCTCCCATCAATGTTTAAGATATCCAACATTGTAATCATTTATTTGTGTTTCACCTTGTCATACACGCGCACGCACGCACGCACGCATGCACACACATACTCACACACACACACACACACACACACACACACATGTTCATTCATCCATTCATTCATTGGCACCTTGCCGTCTTGACAGACGATAGTTTATTACAGTGTGCTTCAAAAAGGCATACTAACTACAACCCATGGCGGTAGTGAATGCGAATGTGACTTATATATATATATATATATATATATATATATATATATATATATATATATATATATATATATATATATATATATATATATATATATATATATATATATAAGGGTTGTCGCTGGAGCAACGGACTTTTAAGCTGCTTTTTTATTGCACCCACTCCCATACGAATCTGGCTACGCCTTGTACGTGTGTCCTTACCAGAAATAACGTGGTTTACTGTAAAACTAGTTTGCTAGCGTGAATTCACTACATTTTCCCAAAATCAAAGAAATGTCGCTGCTTTCGATGATTTAAGTTGCTTTTGGACCTCGTCTCATCTCATCTCATCATGTGCCTCTTGTACCTTGCGGTGTCGAGGTGAAGTATAAACTTCGAGAGAGTACCCGATTATGGGCTTCATATATCGATATTCCCATGGACTCTGCTATTCCCTCCGTCCAACGTTTACGTGGTCGGCCTCTTCCTCTGTTTCCATCAGGTCTGTACATCATTGCTTGTTGTGGTATGCTGTTGACTGGTAACCTACTTGCATGGCCAAACCATTTGACTTGCTTCTTTCTAATAAAATCTAATGCTGCTTTAACCCCCACTTTAGTCCTGATTTCTTCATTTCTGATCTTATCTCTTCTTGATACGTTGAGTATTCTTCTCAGGAACCTCATTTCTGTTGTTGTGATCTTTCTTTTCTATTTTTCTGTCTTTGTCCACGTTTGGCATTGGTAGCATAGAGTTGGTAGGAAGATTGTGTTGTAAAGTGCTTTCTTAGTAGTTATTGATACATGTTTGTTCTTTAGTATTGGTGCCATTTGTCCAATGAGTTGGTTTGCCTTATTGCACCTATTTTCGATCTCGTCTTCTGATCTGCCATTTGATGATATTATACTTCCCAGGTACTTGAAACTCTTCACTTGTTTCAAGGGATTTTCGTTTAGGTGAATTGTTGTTGTTTGTTCTTCTTTAGTTATAGTCATTACCTCTGTTTTGCTTGTGCTAATTTTCATGTTATGTTCCCTACACATTTCGTTTAGACTATTCATGTGGTCTTGTAATTCAGCTTCTGATTTTGTTATTAGTGCTTGGTCGTCCGCAAACAGGAGTTCTCTAATGGTTAGATTTGCAGATGGTTCTTCTTCTGTGTTCTCGTCATGTTCTTGCTATCTCTGCTTGGCTGGTTGCTTTACATATGTTGTCTATATATGTTATGAACAAGAGAGGGGACAGGACACAACCTTGTCGTACTCCAGATCTTATGGTGAAGGGTTCTGAGTGTCCTCTAGTTGCTCTCACTATGCATTCACTGTTGTTGTTTAAACTTCTACTTAGGTTTGTTAGATTTGTACTCACTCCATATTGTTTAAGGATTTGCCACAACTTGTTTCTATCTACTCTATCGAATGCCTTTTCTTGGCTTTTGGACCTATCAAAGACATATTCCTTGGGTGGGGGTAAATATAAGACGGCAGGAAAAATTTCATAACGATGCAACAGACAGTTTTCAGAATAATTGATCGTGAATGACGGCATTAATTTCCGGACAGACTATTATTATAGCGGAGATGACAATAAAACGCTAGCCATGTGAAAACCGCCAAATAAAGCTGTTGTCATGAACAACGCCTTTATAAATGCAAAATCAGGCACGATGTTAGATTTTCAGACGGGTACTCCTAGTTTGTAATCCCGTATACCGCGCTCGAAACACAGCTGTGGGCGATTTGGCAGCAGACCGTCTTGCGTTGACTTTTATTAAAATGTATGAGTGCCATTCGTTCAGAAAGCAGTGGCAAACTACTGAAAGTAAACTTGCCAAGACATCACAAACAGCCAAAAATTCTGAGGTTGACTGCGACGTCCTTTGAAAAATATGCAACTATCTTTTCAAAAAAAAACAAAAAAACAAACAAACTCCCATAGCAGGAGGCTAGTTAGTGGAGTGGATGTCATGTTTACCCGCCGGTCTGCCTGTCACGCGTTCGAATACCAATCAAGGCGTTGTGTTGTTGTTTTTTTTTTTTACTGCTGTAACACATACTGCTGTAGCATATACTGCTGTAGCACATACTTCTGTAGCACAATGTGCTTTAGAGCTGTGACTTGTTAAACACATTAAAGAATGAGGGCTAGTTCACTTCATTCGCAGATAATTTCCAGAAAATTCTTTAAAACAAAATAATAATCTGGTACTAATTCATGCGACTGCTTAGACACCACAGCCGTGCTTGTCATGTCATCAACACAGGGTTGAACCAGAGACACTACAGCCTTGCTGGTCGTGCCATCAACTGAGGGATGAACCGGAGACACTACAGCCTTGCTGGTCGTGTCATCAACTGAGGGATGAACCGGAGACACTACAGCCGTGCTGGACGTGTCATCAACTGAGATCTGAACCTGAGGCACTACAGCCTTGCTGGTCGTGTCATCAACTGAGATCTGAACCTGAGACACTACAGCCGTGCTGGTCGTGTCATCAACTGAGATCTGAACCTGAGACACTACAGCCGTGCTGGTCGTGTCATCAACTGAGATCTGAACCTGAGACACTACAGCCGTGCTGGTCTTGTCATCAACTGAGATCTTAACCTGAGACACTATAGCCGTGCTGGTCATGTCATCAACTGAGGGCTGAACCTGAGACACTAAAGCCGTGCTGGTCGTGGAAAAATTAGTTCTAACATTAAGGGAGCATTGAATGCGGGGACGCCATAGCCGTACAAGTCGTGTAGAAATTAATCCTAATGTTAACTGAGGATTGAAGCTGGAGACACAATAGCACTACTGGTTGTGAAACATTTTGTTATGACATTAACGGATCACTGAACCTGAGGACGCCGCAGCCGAACTAGTGGACAAATTAATTTTGACATTAATGGAGCATAGAACCCGGGGATACCCCAGCCGTAAAGGTCGTAGGACAAAAATTAGTTCCAACACCAACTGAGGATTAAAACTTGAAGACACCACAACCGTACTGGTTGGGGAAACATTAATTCTTACATCAGCTGAGAATTGAACCCGGAAGAGTCGGCTAGTCATCGGATTCTTCACCACTATGCCATCACAGCATTATATTTCAACTAAATCAATCAATCAATCAATCAATCAATCAATCATGTGCCATGCCGGAAAGCGTGGGCGGTCATGACTCGCCATTTCACTCGATCACCAGTGTCGTGGATCAGCTCAGTGTTCCTGTCCCGTCCATGCCATGTGGCCAAGCCATCCAGGTATTTTCCTCTCGGTCTTCCTCTTGGTCTGTTCCCTTCGATCTTGCCAGTTGTCACCAAGTTCTCCAATCCATTTCTTCTCATAACATGTCCAAATATTTTTGACTGTCTACGTCTAATCTCTCCAATCAGCTTACGATGTTCATTTGTCTCCTGTAGTACTTGGTCATTGGTTTTTCTGTCTGCCCATGGTATTCTTTGCATTTTCCTCAGAAACCACATTTGTGCAGCCATCAGATGTTTTTCAGCTTGACTGCTCATTGTCCAAGTTTCACATCCATACAAAAGAACAGGCTCTATGTATCCCCTCAACACTTTTTTTCTCGTTTCAATTGACATCTTGGGGTATGCAACATTAAAAAAAAAAAAACCACACAATATCCCCATTATGTCTTGGTGGCATGTATGTGAGTGTTTTATTTTTGTTTTATGATTGACATACGTATGTTTTTTCCTTTAGGCTGAGCTCAAAGAAGAATGCTCTTTGGTGTCCTGCTTTTAAACATACTGCTACTGCTGGGCACTTTTTGTAATGGACAAAAAGATACAAAGTACTGCTCAGGTGAGTCTTTCAGCAAATATGATGTGCAAAAACAAATGCCAGTTGCCACCAAGTTCTTTAGTTTTTTTCTTCTCAGAACGTGCAAAAATTGTGACTGTCTACGTTTAATTTCTCTAATCAGTTTACGGTTTTCATTTCTATAATACATTTCCACTGCCATTAGATATTTTTCAGCTTGACTGCTCATTGTCCAAGTTTCACATCCATACAAAAGAACATGCTCTATGTATCCCCTCAACACTCTTTTTCTCGTTTCAATTGACATCTTTTTATTGGTCAGAATGTTTTTCATCTTGCTAAAGGCTACTTTCGCCATGGCGATTCTTGTTCTAATCTCTTCAAGGCATCTCCCATCAGATGGTATGACTGTTCCAAGATAATTGTACCGATTCACTTGTTGAAGAAAATTCCCATTTACTTGTATATTACATTGTGGCACTTCTTTCTTCCTAGTGACGACCATAACCCGAGTCTTTTAAAAATTTAATTCTAACCCCAGTTGCTCACTGTGTGCAACAACCGTATCTACTAATTGTTGCAGGTCGTGCGCATTGTCTGCAATTAATACTGCATCATCTGCATATCTAATGTTATTGATGTTTCTTCCACCAATGCTGATTCCATTTATATCCTCTACATTTCTGAAAATATACTAAATCATTTGTTTAAAAAAAAAACATAACAATAATGTTTCCTCAAACTATTGTAAAAGACACATTATCACAGGGGAGGGAAAACAAGTGGAAAATATGCCTTCTGGCAGATGTTCGGACACATACATACACACAAATGCAAACACATCAACACACATACACATAAATATGTACATATACAAGCACACAAATACACACGGGGGAAGGAGAGGAGCTGAGTGTCTTCATAGCGAACTAGTCAAGCCGCCTGCTTCACACTCTGAAGGTCGCGGATTCGTTTTCGAAAAGCGTTGTTCAGACCTCGAACATAATGGTTTTTTTTCCAAGATACGACACCTGTGAAACGAAGACGATCCACTCACACTTAACTGTTTCTCTCACACACACACACACACACACACACACACACACACACACACACACACACACACACACGCACACACAGAGGCACACACATGTACACACACACACACACACACACACACACACACACATATATATATATATATATATATATATATATATATATATATATATATATATATACACACACACACATAACAGAGTAGAGTGTTAACTATTATCATATACTCTCTATGGATATGTGAGGTAGAGAGCATAGGTAGACCGCGTTCGGGCCAAAGTAGAAAAGGGGTAAAATGAATACCCCACACACACCTCCCCCAACCCTCGAACTTACAAGAATAGGAAAGGAAAAGGAAAGAAGATTTTCCAGGGTTCTGTAGACAAAAACCTTGAACCATTTATTATTCAAACCCAGATAATGGATTACAATCCCAGGCTGTAATAGCAACAATGAATGTACAAACTAAACTTATACAGACTAAACAAACCTGAACTAGAACAACTCAATAAAGCTCTATATTCGTCAAATTCTACTGACACAAAGTGAATGTTGACTGAGTGACAGATAGAGTGGCTATGGTTGTGTCTAGGGGAATGTCAGTGTATATGGTTTGTTGAACAACCAATCAACCACGATGCATCACAACCAAACACCAGTCAGTGAACAAGCGTTAATTTGTGCACATAATATTCCTTTAATTCTGAATTAACACGGACCCACGGAACATATAAATCCAGGAACAATAATTCTCTCAGAATATATCTCCATCCCAATGGAACACTTCGAATAACACTGCCTCTCAAGGCCTACTAAATCTCATCCCACACGACAGGTATACTAGCCCCTCTCTAGGCCCGACTCAAAGTAACCCACTCTTGGTCTCGAATTCCACTCACTATCCCTGGAAACTCACAGTGCGGAGTTTTCTTCCTAACTCCGTCACACTTCTTCACTTTCTCAGACAACGACCTCCTCCTAGTCGGTCTAAACTCAACTCCCCTAGTCCATGTTTGTCCCTGTCTTTTTAAACCCTTCTATGCCCCCTCACAATGCTCCACACAAACACTACCTCACTGCTCCAACTGTCTGCCTCACAATTATCCTAGCCAGCTGACGTTTTCTCAGCTCCCCCTTCAATCACTGTTCTCATTTCCCCTCTAGGGGACTTACTACCCGCCCTATTTTATCTCGTGAACTTGTTTATGTGTACCCTTGCTATCCAGGACTCTGATCTTAATGTCAATGACCCCAGGCATGTGTCACTACCCCCTCCTCAAAAGAAAACATCGTTTTAAAATGATGGGAGACTAATACTTGTCAAATATGTGACCCAGACACATTGCCTGGGTAGCCCTAAGTCTGACTCCATCTCACTTTTAGGTACCAACTTAAATAATATATCACATACTCATAGTCAACTCAAATATTCCCCACACTTCAATACGACCAACTTTCCATATTGTGTACCAATGCATGAACTAAAACATTGCATAATAATGAATACATCATAAAAAACATAATCTTTGTGTACCCGCAGGTCTATTACTCTCTTCAATAACATATAATCCATGTAACTTTGCTAATAATGGTCCATGAATAAATGTCGAGGCGCTGCATTGCCTCTGTCTTTCCTCACCCAATATATTGTATCACTAACCCATCATAAGAACCCATGCCAGATAGGATATAGAACCCCCTGTTACTTGTTTATGGGGCCTCATGCCCTTGGTAATTCCTTGACAGCGTATAGTTTTGGATGAATGAGGTGGTTCTTTTCTTGTATCAAACATCCTCCGATTCCTGTCGATGATGCGTCTACCCGTAGGGTAAATTGTTGATCCAGATTAGGGAGTATTAAAATGGGATCCCTGGAAAATACCTGTTTGATCGTTCTCAGTGCATCATCACACTGCTGTGTCCATACAACTTTGTTAGGTTTGCCCTGTTTTGTAAACTCGGACAACACTGGCGTGATGGCAGAAAAGTTCTTTACAAACTTATTCTAGAAGTTTGCTAACCCGAGTAGGCTCCTAACTTGCTTCTTCGTTTTTGGTATTTGGATATCCATAATCTTTTTTCACATTTGTATCTTCTGGTTTCAGTACCCCGCTGCCAATAACATGTCCAAGGAAACTTATTTCCTCATATCCAATTTGGACTTTAGACGGCTTCACAGTCAAGTTATGTTGTCTCAAACTCTCAAACAAGGATTCTAATCCTGCCACGTGATCTTCCATGTTTTTACTGAAAAGACAAATGTCGTCTATATAGTTGATAACATCCTTGCCTCCTTGTAACAGTGTCCTCATCATCCTCACGAACGTTGCTGGTGAGTTAACTAGCCCAAACGGCATGTAATTCCACTGAAATAGCCCCTGTGGGGTGGCAAACGCTGTTAAAGGTTTGGCTGACATGGGTATTTACCAGTACCCTTTTGCCAAATCCAACGTGCTAAAATACTTTGCAAAAGATATTTGCGTCAGTAAATCATCAGTACTGATCATGGGTTCCGGATCTACAACAGTGATTCTATTCAGTCTCCTAAAATCTATACACAATCGTAAGATGTTGTCCTTCTTCCTAATGACTACTATGGGAAATGAGTATGGGAAGTCTGATCTGGAAATTATCCCCATTTTTTGTAATTCTGTTATCTCACTGTCTACCGCTGCTCTGTAATGATGTGGGATAGGGTATGGTTTCACTCTAATTGGTTGGTCCTCTGTTAGCTTGATGTCATGTGTCATTAAGTCTGTCTTTCCTGGTATATCCGTCAGGACATCCGAGTATTTCTGTAATATCTTGACTAGCCTTGCTTTATCACTAATTTTCAAGCTGTCATTAATGGACACATCTTTCCATGTTTCTGTCTGTCTCAGTGCCACTATTGGTAAGTGCATTTTCACGTCATTGTCGTTTGATGCTTTTTCGTCAATGACAACAGAACACGCTATCTGAGTTTCCTCCTCGTCAATAATTGCCTCTGTGACGGGTTGTAAGGCTTCTGGTCGTGGAACGAATTGTCTTAGCATGTTAACATGATACACTTTGTGTCTCCCTTTCACCTCCACCCTGTAGTCCACATCGGATACTTTACCAACAATTCTGAATGGGCCTTGCCAAGTCACTAACAACTTATTAGACATTTCTGGTAGTAAAAGTAACACCTCCTCATTATCTTGGAAAGATATCAGCTTTGACTTTCTATTAGCATACTGTCTATATCTAGCCCCCGACATTTCCAGTGCATCACGTGCATTCTGACATGCATTAATAATTCTGTCTCTAATATTCACTACTACGTCATACGACGAGATCGTATTACTATCATTACTCTTCCCTGTTAATAACTCTTTCAATATGGTCATGGGGCCTCTTGGGTTTGCCCCATGCAACAACTCAAATTGTGAGAATCCAGTGCTTTCTTGTGGCACTTCTCTATATGCGAACAGGATAGCTGGTAAGTACTTATCCCAATCACTTGGTTGCTCTGTAGTGACTTTAGCTAACATCTGCTTAAGAGACTCGTTCATATTTTCACAAATTCCGTTGCTCATTGGGTGATAAACTGATGTGAAAAACTTGTGTAATGTTTAACAGTCTGTTCACTTCTTTCATCATCTGAGAGGTAAATTGTCGACCATTATCTGATAACATTTCGTTAGGGAAACCTAACCTTGAAAATAACGTTAGCAATGCTTCCGCCACGGCTTCTGTCGTAGTGTGTTTTAACGGAACAGCCTCTGCCCACCTAGTGCAGAAATCAACCATGGTCAAGATATACCTATGACCCCTGTTGGACATCACTGCTAATGGCCCAATGATGTCAATGGCCACTTTTTGAAACGGTCTGACTTTCAGGTCTGTAGCTTGTACCGATGCTTTTACCGTCTTTCCTTTTGGATACATTTTCTGACACGTTGTACAGGATCTACAATATATTTTTATATCTTTGCTAACCCCTGGCCAATAAAACTGGGATAGGACTCTATGTTGTGTACGCGCTATTCCCATGTGCCCTGAGAATGGAATGTCATGCGCCGTTCTCATAATCCTCTCTCTATATACTAAAGGTACTACTACTTGCCTCCGTGTAGTTTTGTCATCTGAAAACCGGCGAGTGAGAATATTATACTTCATTTCGAAGCACCATCTACCCTTCTTTGATTGCCTATATTCTCCTTTACTACACCCTTGGAATCATTTGTCCAGAGTAGTATCTTGTCTCTGGGAGTCACTAAAATTCTGTTTGAGATCCATTCTCACCTGCTCAGTTGTACTATCGTTGTCCTCAGTCCCTATGTCTACTTCGCGTGTCATCTCTTCCTCAGTTATCGTATCTAATCTTGTTTGTCTTCTAGTAACTACCGCGTTGCTTCTCACCTCATATTTTTGATACCAGTCCTCGATTTCTTCTTCTGTACATTCTCTCACTGTTGGTATATTTCCAATGATCAGATCTGCCACTGGTGAGTCTAGAACACATGCTGTCACTATACCTGTGATAAACGGTGTTGTCACTGTGATCTCGGCCACTGGGTAAACGTCTACTGTCCCATTAAAGGTAATACATCTAACCTGTTTCCCTGTGTAAGCTGAGGGATCTACCAAACTTCTTCTGACCCCGATCGTCGTACACCCAGAATCACTGAGGGTTAACGCTGGCCTATCATTGACAAATCCATGGTGCAGCTTCAGACTCCCTCCTAAGTGTACCGATGACATCGCTGGGTATGGGTGCCCACATATCAGGATCGGTTTACTGGTAGTGTCGAACAAAGGCTTACATCCCTCACAACTCTCATTGTTAAGTGTCTCGATCACTTGGGTTACATTTGCATGCTCCGTTTGTCCCATCGTACACTCATAGCTAAAATGGTTCTTTTTCCCACATTTGAAACAAATGATCTCCTTTTTCTTGTTATTCTTTTGCAAACTGGATGGTTGTACATCACACTCCGCCATTATGTGCATCCAGCTCCCACAATTCCAACATCCGGCATAATCATTCGGACGTCTCTTAAAATTCCCCTTTTTATATGGGTACCGTCCTGCTTTGCCAAAATAGTTGCTCCGGAACCCATTGTTTTGAAGTCACTGTTGCTCGTACTTCTGTGCTGAATCTACACTCTTCGACCTTGGTGTGATTCCAGGATTCTGATCCTGTTTCGTATACGCAGCACAGACTATTTCCTCACTCATTTGTCTACCAATAGAACTGTTTGGATGTGCAGTCATGTAATTTTGCCCTAACTGAGACATTGTGTCTATGTCCTTTAGTTTACGTTCTTCAAAGAAAACCACTAAGTTAGTATTGCATGCAGATAATACCGTGTCTCTTAGCATTACATCCACTAATTTATTAAAATCTTTCCCTACTTCTGCAAGCTCTATCCATTTATTAAATGTGTTCTTTACTGTGTTGACAAAATCTGTAAAATCCTGATTTGTCTCTGGCCCTAATTGTCTAAACTTTGTTCTGTATCCATGCTAAGGTAGTTGGAACTTTGTAAGCAAACGTTGACGCAGAATCGTATAGTTGTTTCTCTCTTCTAAAGGTAAATTAAACATGGTATCTAGGGCCTTCCCCGTTAGAACCTCGCCCAGCCGCATCGCATATTCTCCTTCTGGGATGCCTAGAGTTTTCGCAGATGCTTGAAATCTGTCTAGATAAGATTCAAGGTTGTCTCGGTCCGTAAAATATGACAGTTTTAGTCGCTGTGACGCCTGCGAAGGTCTTCTGCCTTCCTCACTTTGACCCTTAGATGATAGTTCTAGTTTTCTGAGTGCAATTTCCGCTTCCAGCTTAATCTTCTCTTTCTCGGTTTCCACCGCATTTGTTTGTTTTAACTTTTCAAGTTCTAGTTTCACTTCTCTCTCTCTCTCTCTCTCTCTCTCTCTCTCTCTCTCTCTCTCTCTCTCTCTCTCTCTCCCTGTAGACGCTTGTTTTCCATTTCTACCTGTCTCTGTTCTCTCTCAGCCTGTTTTTGTTCTCCTTCAGCCTGTTTTTTGTTCTTTTGCTTCTGCATACTCCTGTAACTCTTTACCCTTCAGGCCTAACCGTTCACCTGCTTCAATATATTCCATTAAAGTAGACATCTTCTACTTGTGGACACGTTGCTGTCTGTCAGCCACCTATAAATGTTAAGACTCTGCTGCTAGTCTTTATGTACCTCCCCTAAGTACACCACCACTTGCTGTGTACGTAAATTCGTAGTACTAATAATATCACTCTGTACTCGCACAGTCACTCTACAAGCACTAGGTAGTGAGGGGGGGAATATTCACCTATACTCCCTCGCATATATACAAATAGCTGTAGAAAATTTCCTGGAAATATAGTTAAACATACATATAAATATACACGAATGAATGATAACAATAAGTGATGTCTATTAGACGCTAGATGCATAGGCTGGTGAAACGCAGACGGATGATTACATAGAAATAAAAACCACTAACATTGACATGCCTATGTAATACAATACTGTGCGCGTAATATATATAAACTGACACAGACCACTAGACAGTAGATATGGCTAAGGATCACAATAATACATGTATCCGAAGAACCAAATGTCATACGTAAATATAATGAAAAGAACAAATAAAGTATAACATCAAAATATACACAGATCTGACGTAGACACAAAAGGACACGGTATATTAATCCAAGACCAACACTGCACCACTGCAGAAAAAAAACAAATCGACCTTTCGATTTACTTCCCAGAAAATATACGGTGCACCTAAGACTCCTGTTCTGTCATGCCTCACGAATCCCGCGAAACATCACAAAAATATCATATTCCTTACGAATACTGGACCACATACACATAATTACGTAAAACCCAAAACAATATATATAAAACGATGAGAGCAAACAAAGTGTCCAAATGGTTGGCCGACACAATGACGTCTTCAGTTGTTTCAAATAGTTTCCACTAATAGCCTGAAAAATGTCTGTCTGTAAATGTTTTAACGTGACTACGACGCTCGATTCCAAAACGACTTATTGTTTTGTTGAGTGGTTACCTATTCCTTTACGTGGTGATAATAAGTTCCAGCGGTCGGAAAAATTGAAGGTGATAGTAATTGTCCAAAATGTCCTGCCTCGACACAGTCTGTAACGTTTTTGTACCCTGCTTGCAGAGCTGGCACGTGATAGTGATGGCACGGATTCACGCCCGAAAGTTAAAAATTGGCAACGAATCCCCAGCGCTTTAAATCCGTATAATCAGTCCTTTGTGGCAAAGAAATGCGACCACTCTTACGATGACGACGCTTGAATGTCTATTGTAGCATGTTTGCTTGGTGATACGATGACGACAGTAGAACAAGTCAACAAAGAGAAGAAAAAAAAATCCTGGTTTCAGTACAAAACAACTTGTTATTCCAGTTCTACTATGGAAAATTTGAGTACTTTTCCGCCGTCCCCGGCCTTGACCTTGCAAGTCACCTCAGGCAGTACCTCAGTTCTCTTTATCACACTAATACACACTTAATCTGTATGTAAACTGACCGGAAACTTTTCCGTCATACACAAATACTTCGCTGTCTTCGTAAACAGCACTGACCCTCTGTCAACCCTATTTGGCCGTGGAGACTCATAATTTCCAACGTCCTCACCCGTCGTGCTACCTGTGGTGAAATTCTTACCCTGTCGACCTGCGACCACACCGTGCGTTGCCTCAGCACACACACGAAATGTCTCACCACGCACAGGACTTCGCTACGAAATCACTCACTGTCTGTTATCGTTGGTTTTCCAATTTTGTCTTTATCTCCGACAGCAATACTGTCCACTTGAACTGTCTGTTGTGTATTTGCCTCGCGCTGGCTGTTTTTGATGTACTGTGGTGGCCTTTCGTGAACTCTCTGCTAGCCAGTTCCCGCACAGGAGAAAACCCAGTGTTTATACCGTGGACACCCTTTCCCCGTCCACTCTCCCCACTCCGAGTGAGAAATGTTATTTTTACCTGGTTTCTCGTGAACTCTGTATTAATTCTCCGACACTTTTGAAATGCGTTGTCTACTGAAAATGGTGTTTATTCTTGACCGGAGAGCCCTCATAAATCTTCTCTGACACAAAGTGAATGTTGACTGAGTGACAGATAGAGTGGCTATGGTTGTGTCTAGGGGAATGTCAGTGTATATGGGATGTTGAATAACCGATCAACCACGATGCATCATAACCAAACACCAGTCAGTGAACAAGCGTTAATTGGCGCACATAATATTCCTTTAATTCTGAATTAACACGGACACACGTAACATATAAATCCAGGAACAATAATTCTCTCAGAATATATCTCCATCCCAATGGAACACTTCGAATAACACTGCCTCTCAAGGCCTACTAAATCTCATCCCACACGACAGGTATACTAGCCTCTCTCTAGGCCCGACTCAAAGTAACCCACTCTGGGTCTCGAATTCCACTCACTATCCCTGGAAACCCATAGTGCGGAGTTCTCTTCCTAACTCCGTCACAATTCTTCACTTTCTCAGACCACGACCTCCTCCTAGTCGGTCTAAACTCAACTCCCCTAGTCCATGTTTGTCCCTGTCTTTTTAAACCCTTCTATGCCCCCTCACAATGCTCCACACAAACACTACCTCACTGCTCCAACTGTCTGCCTCACAATTATCCTAGCCAGCTGACCTCTTCTCAGCTCCCCCTTCAATCACTGTCTTCTCATTTTCCCCCTCTGGGGGACTTACTACCCGCCCTATTTTATCTCGTGAACTTGTTTATGTGTACCCTTGCTATCCAGGACACTGATCTTAATGTCAATGACCCCAGGCATGTGTCATCTACAAATTCAGGAACAACTAATGTTCATGCAAACATTGAAGAATAAAATCTAATCGTAAAGGTACTGCAGTCTAAGATCAAACATCAACAATGAGAAGAAGAAAGTCCCTAACAAATAACCAGACCTATGGTCTCTAGGCCAAGTATGTAAGGTATACTAAGGTACCACAACCGAATGCTTAAACATCTAAGCTGGGTAGCATGTTACGCTTAACAAAAGCGAGACATCTAAAGAAAAGATGTGACACTCTCACAGGAAGAAATCTGACACTGACAAAAATAAAACAACCTAACATGAGAGTCAGACACCAACAATTGTAACACCAACAAAAGTAAGACACCTTACAAACTTACAAACGGAGACTTTGCAACAGCTGTGGCACCCAAAAATCAAAACAAGGATAGCTCTGACATTATCGGCATAAGCCATATATATATATGTATCTGTAGTGGGCTTTCTTCTTAACGACCAAGATGTTGGTGCTCTTTTTATTGAAGTTTATAGATTGGTTCATATGCACGTGTGTTGTCCCCTAATTTGACAACGTGTTTGCTCTCACGTTTCTTGTTATGCCACAATATGTCAGTTTCCACCGCAATATTACTCTTCTGTTGGTATTCAATGCGTTTAGTGTCATTGTTGTTGTTGTTGTTGTTGTTGTTGTTGTTGTTGTTTTCAATACCAGTTGTTTGTCACTGCTGAGGGCTTGCGGAATTGAAAATTCATCACTGTGGAATACAAACTGTTGCCATACATTGTGCTGATGCTGTAATGTTTAGGGCCTGCAATTCTTCTGAATATGTGTAGCAAAATATCCCAGTAGCTGTGCATGTGGATTAATGTCTGCGATCTGCCCAGACCTTAATCGGTGTCGGACGATTCCAGTAGGTTGATGACTGCTATCGGTTGCATAAAATTTAATCCATCCTGTCTCCAATATTCATCTTCCTCTTTCAACACATGGTCCTCACATTTTTTCCAGCAACTCTTATCAATTTTTAATAGCGCGGTCTGATTTAGTATCTTGACGTCATACAATTTGAATAGATTGATTGATTGATTGATTGATTTAGAAACCGACATCACAGCATTCGGGTCATTCCCATAAGCGCTCATCCCCCATACTCAGCAGCCAGCGAAGAGTTCCAACACCAATAATTCCAGTAGCAACCTGATTATATGCCCGTCTCGCCTTTCCCCTGAGCATCGAGCCTCGGCCAGATCCCCTCGTCACTCCTTGCTGCCTCATTCTTGCCAGACTATGGTGATCCATTTGCATCTCCGAGGTGTACACGTGCTCCCACAAGGCCGCAACCACGTCACCCTTGTCATGTATCAATACCGTAGGCATTTTGTCTTCTTGGGCAACTACATTGTGATATGATGCATTGTCCATAATTAGACAAGACGGTCTATCTAGGGATAGGAGCACTGTATTCTCGAGCCAATCGCTAAATACATTGCCATTCATCTCATTATGATAATCCCTATTGTCTGTATGCTTTGATGCGAACACGAGTCCCGGATTCTGTAGTAAACCATTTTGAGTACTACTAGCATGGGCTATGACGAAACGCTGTCCTTTACTACTGGGCACATATCGCGTCATCTTTCCGTCCACCCATTGCCATTCCTTTTCACTTGTGTGGTGCGCATTGATCCAGGTTTAATCCAAATACACTATATTATAATTTTATTTGCGCATTTCCCTTATTTCACGTAGGTATCTGCTTCTCGTGGCTCCTAAATGCGGTTGCTTGCAAATGATATTTCTACCTCCCTTGTACTTTCTAATCGTAAAGCCTTATACGAAAGGATCCACATTAATGACACACCTCTGAAGATACAGCGACACCACTGAACACTCCCAGTTTCACTTCTCAAGGCTCTTTTCGTAAGGCCAATCCCGTGAAAATGTGAACATTTACTATTGAACGCTCATGTTTCCTCGTGAAGATGTAATACTTCTAATAATGTGCACTTCATTTCTGTCCCGTAAATTATATACCGCATATAAACATGCTTTGAAATCTGCTGTACAATCTCGAGAACAAAAATATTTTTGTTGGGTGGACATCATGATAAGGTTATATGCTAAATCTCATCATTTTCTCTCAGCTGGTTACTGAGATATGGAATTTTATATTGGGGCAGACAAAAATAAATGGACTTTTTTTTTTAGCATGTTAACATGCACGCTGTGGGTTGAAATCTAAAAAAAAAAAAAAAGGCAATTCTTAGAAGATTCTTGGACGACTGAAACTTTAAGTAAACATGCAGTTTCGTTTTTTTACAGGGCTAGATAGCAATAGTTTGTTTTTTTCTTCTAGAGCCTGTTACAGAAAATACTGTAATAATATTAATTAAATACACAAATACCTGTATCTAAAAAACAAAAAGAACTATAGCTGCTACAGACAAATAAATGTGATATTTGGATTTAGCAAGCCTCATTTATGCAGTATGGTGTAAAATGTTTGGCACCAAACATGAATGTGTGTGTGTGTGTGTGTGTGTGTGTGTGTGTGTGTGTGTGTGTGGGTGCGTGCGTGAGTGTGTGTGTGTGTGTGTGTGTGTGTGTGATAAATATATAAAATAACAAATCGGCGAACATATTTTAATACATCTCTTAAATAATAACAGCCAATCAATTACGAGCAGTCTACAAAATAAAGTTTGCTGCAATGGATCACCAATATGGACACTATCTAAGATGATACGCTCTGACAGACTGCTGTTTGACCAATAGTGATTTCCACGGTGTTTGCTGCTGATCCGTTTCTTGTCTGCCCCTGACTCTCACCCTCCCCTCCCATCACCCCACCCCTCCCATCACCCCACCCCTCCCATCACCCCTCCCCTCCCATCACCCCTCCCCTCCCATCATCCCTCCCCTCCCATCACCCCCCCTCCCATCACCCCTCCCCTCCCATCACCCCGTCCCTCCCTTCAAGGTTGCCTTGAGTTGAGTCAAGAAACGACATCACAGCATCCGTGACATTCCCATACGCACTCAGTCTTCATCTTAAACATCTAGCGAGGAGTCCCAATACTGATGGTACCAGCTGTGGTCCTATAAAATGTTCTTTTGGCCTGTCCTGGCAGCAGTACAAGGTCAGTCAGACCTCTAGTCACGCGCTGCCGCGCCAAATCTTCAGGCCATGATGATTATTTATTCTCCCACACTATATAAATTATCATAACGGGCCCTTACCACATCTGCAATTCCGGTCCAATTTAATTATGACCTGCACAGTTCTTTCTGGTATCTTGAGAGCGGCAAGTCTGTTTAATAATGTATCCACACTACTTTACTCTTCTCTTGTTTATTTCTTCCATCAACTCTCTTTTCATTCCTAGTTTCCCTATGACTATATATGCATTTGCTTTCGCTTCCATAAGATGTTTCCATCACGTCCATATGTTCTAATTTATATTCCATGTTGTAGTTATTTCTTTATTGTCCATACCTTAGCACCACAGAGCAGTGAGGTAACCCCCACGAAAGTCAAAGGCAGTTTTACACGCCTTAAGGAACATGGGACATAAGCTGTTAGATCCATATTTCCATAGACCAATCGGCAACCTTCACTTTCCAACACATTTTCTGGCACCAATTTTAGGCTGGATCGACTTAGGAGCCCAGGTCATTTAAAAATTTCTTGATGTGAATTAGAACACATGGCCACAGGACTATCAAGCAAGTGGCTAACCATTACGCTACAGCGGCTCCCCAGCCATAGAGTAGAACAGTGGTTCTCAACCTGTGGGGAATTCCCCCCCCCCCCCCGGAGGAATTTTAGGGTTTCCAGGGTGTGGGGGAATTAAGATTATTTCAACATCGTGTTAATACAAGAACCGATTACTTTAAATTGTTTTTCCCTTCATACTGTACGGTTCTGTACTGTTCACCCTTCTAAAACTCAATTTATAAAGTAAGTAGACCTACAAATCACGTTTTATGTGGATGTCTAGACTTGTTTTGGTATGTGCTATTAAATTTAGCTTCCATTATTACGTATACTGTGTAGGGGTGGGGGCGGATTTTTAGGTAGTAAATACGAAAGGACGGAATGACGTTCTGAAAATGTGGTGATGGAGGGCACGGGCCAAAATTTTAGGTGGGAATTACGGAAAGGGGGGGGATGACGTTCTGAAAATAAGGTGAAGGGGGGCACGGGCCAAAAAAGGTTGAGAATCACTGGAGTAGAATATTTAGTCCGCTTTCTAAGGTCTGGCCACAACTACCATCCTATCCGCAGCACTATTCTGGCATGTTACACAGTTTAGGAATCACTGAAACATTCTGACAACTCCCCATGACCAGCACATGGAGATATGATGATTATCTTCTGGAACAAAGACATTCGTGCGGGAAGCTATAAAAATGTATGTCCAGAAATGAATGCCGTCATTCACGATTGTTATGAAATTTTTCCTGCCGTCTTATATTTACCCCCACCCATGTAATATGTCTTTGATAGGTCCAAAAGCAACGTAAATCATCGAAAGCGGCGACATTTCTTTGATGTTTTGGTGAAAAACTAGTGATTTCTCGCTAACAAACTTGTTTTTACTGTAATTAAAGCCCCGACAATTCAGATGACGACACAAGGCGTATCCGGATTCGTATGGGAGTGGGTGCAGTAAAAGAAGTATCTTAAAAGTCGACAGGGTCGACTGTATGGCACCGGGATTTCATACCATATGGCTCAGTCTCTTTCCGCAGCGTGGGAAGCATCGCACAAAGCAAAAACTCCGTAGTTCCAGCGAGGAACCTCGGGAGTCTCAGAAACAATGCACTCGTGAAATGATGGATGCGGCCCGGAATCGAACATACAACCTTCGGAGCCCGAGTCAGACGGCTTGACCACTTCACCACGGAGAATCCCAAGAGGGGTGCAATGTGTAATATTAGTAAAGACAGAGAATGTACAGAGGCATGGGTTAAATAATGTGTAAATTGACAGGAAAGTAGAAGGAATATATTTCTTACCTTATTTTTAATTTCCTTCTTGTTTCTTCAGCTGCTGGTTAAAAATGTGTACACAAGTATTCATGTTAGCTTTTTATATTGTGTTCGTGAAAGCTTCCAAATAGCTGTGCGTTAATGTGCGTATGGAGTGACCAGAAATGATACAGCAATTTAGTCATGATGTTTCCAGTTTTAAGGATCTGTTCAGCTGTCTGTGTAGTTTGTTCACACGTACACATGGGTGACAGACCCGCTTTGAGTCTTCGTGAAAGATTGTCTACTCTGCTGTTTACCGTTCAGAGACGGAACATGATTACCTGTTTTGCACTATGAAAATAGATGTCAGTGTCTTTGTAGTGGGCTTTCTTCTTAAAGACCAAGATGTTGGTCCTCTTTTCATTGAATTTTATAGATTGATGCATAATTGTTGTCCCCTAATTTGACAACGTGTTTGCTCTCATGTTTCTTGTTATGCCACAATATGTCAGTTTCCACCGCAATATTACTCTTCTGTTGGTATTCAATGCGTTTAGTGTGTGTGTGTGTGTGTGTGTTTTTTATTAATGCAGTTGTTTGTCACCGCTGAGAGCTTGCGGAATTGAAAATTCATCACTGTGGAATACAAACTGTTGCCATTGACATTATACTGATGCTGCAATGGTTAGGGCCTGCAATTCGTCTGAATAGTTGGAGAAAAATATTCCAGTAAGTGTGCACGTAGATTAAGGTCTGCGATCTGCTCAGACCTTAATCTGTGTCGGACGATTCCAGTAGGTTGATGATTGCTCTCGGTTGCATAAAATTAAATCCATCCTTTCTCCATTAGCCCTCTTTCTCTTTCAACATATTGTCCTCACATTTTTTCCAGTAACTTTTATCAATATTTAATAGCGCGGACTGGATTAGTATCTTGACGTCAGACAATTTGAATGTAATATTGGCAGCTGCGACCTGTTCTTTAATTTTAGACCTAACAAGTTCTATAGGGTTTAAATGAGAATGATATGGCGGAATTCTCAAGCACCTGTGGCCATGCTCTTCTATCAACTTGTCGATTTGATATTTCTTGCTTTTTTGCGCCTGTTTTACAAGGGACAACAACTGTAGCTTGAAATATGTTTCTGGAAATGGTATATTTTCCCTTCGGAGCCATATCTTTATTGCTTCATTTGTGCTCGATGCCTTAGGTATTTTGTCTTCTTGTGCAACAACATTGTGATATGATGCATTGTCCATTATTAGACAAGACGGTCTATCAAGGGATGGAAGTACTGTATTCTCGAGCCAATCTCTAAATACATTACCATTTATCTTATTATGATAATCCCTATTGTCTGTATGCTTTGGTACGAACAAGAGCCCAGCATTCTGTAGTAAGCCATTATGAGTACTACCAGCATAAACTATAACCAAACTCTGTCCTTTACTACTTGGCACATAACGCTTTATCTTTCCATCCACTGATTGCCTTCCTTTTCACTTGTGTGGTGCGCATTGATCCACGTCTCATCCAAATACACTATGTCATAATTTTCTTTGCGCATTTCCCTTATTTCACGTAGTTATCTGCTTCTCATGGCTCCTAAATGCGGTTGCTCGCAAATGATATTTCTACCTCCCTTGTACTTTCTAAAAGTGAAGCCTAATGTCCTTATAATTCTCCACAAAGTTGTTTTGGATAGCTCTATGTTATTGTTCTTTCTCAACCAAACCCTCAGTTTTCTTACATTCACTGTTTCTTTGGCATCCATCATTTTTATAATAACTCGCCTGATGACATCCTTGTCAATGCTGTCTATAATTGCCTTTCTACCTACCGTTTGCTTATCACGTGTTGGTTTCATTCCAGATTCTTGCACCCATCGACGAAATGACCGTTTACTCAAACCCAATGCATGCACTGTTCTTTTTTCGGGATTTGTAACATTATGGAACAGTTTCCTGCTATCAGCTTCTTGACAAAAATATGTGTACAGCTTCATAGCGATGATTTGAAGTGTACACAATTTCACATTCAATCCCATTGAACAATATTCACACATTCAAATATTAGCTATTAATATTATATTAATGGTAAGATTTATTTATATATTTATTTATATAATCACTTTCATGAAAGAACCCACACTGAAGACACCTCTGAACAATCAAATTTAACTGCGCGCAGTTTGTGCCAAAACGGAAACCACGAGACAATTTTTTAAAAAAGCGCGGATGTGTCTTGGTGAATCTGTAATACTTTTATAATTATGGACTTAATCTCTGAGCCGTAAATTATATACCGCATATAAACAAACATTGAAATCTGCTGTACAATCTCCAGAACAAAAATTATTTGTTAGGTGGACATAATGATAAGGTTATATGCTAAATCTCATAATTTTCCCTCAGTTGGTTACTGAGATATGGAATTTTATATTGGGGCAGAAAAAAGTAAGCACACTATAGTTATTTTCTTACACTTCTAACATAGAATGACATAATCTTCAAGAAGATCATGTTTTCTTTCACCGGATTTATTTAGTTATATTTGTGGAGAGTACACTTTGAATGAAGAACAAAGGAAGCATATTACTGTTTTTGTGAAACGGACATATTTTGTTTACTTTAAAGTAAAACTAGGTGACCAGAAAAAGTCTTGGGCTCCTCGTGTCATATTCTTTGCAAAACATGTGCTGAACACCTGCTACAGTGGACATGTGGGGAACAAAATGTTTAAAATGTGGAATTCCAACGGTATGGAGAGACAGACCAGGAGCCACTTTGATGACTGTTATTTCTGTGTTGTCATTATTAAAGGCCGGCTCTGTGGCGAAGGGCGTTACATATATAGTTCGTAATTCCCCATACCGCGTTCGAACACAACTATGGGCGATTTGACAGCAGATTGCCTTGCGTTGGTTTTTATAAAAGGTATGAGTGCCGGTAGTTAAGAAAGCAATGGCAAACTAGTGAATGTAAACTTGTCAAGAAATCTCAAACAGCCAAAAATTACTGAGGTTGAATGCGACATCCTGTAAAGGATATGCAACTGACTTTTAAACTACCATTATTAAAGGAATTAATGGGGAAAAAAATACAAAAAGTGAAAATATCCAGATTTAGATTCTGCTAGACGAATTGTTCCACACAGAGATGACATACCGATTCCAACTTCCAATCAGATTTCAGATTCCCTGCTAGAACATAAGACAGCAGTGGCGTGTGGCAACACAAGTGACATTGATAGTGATTTCGAAGATGATTTTCCAGCTGCTCAACTCTTCGACCAGCGTGAACTGAGTGATCTAATCCGAGAGTTATATCTTTCGAAGGAATCTTTATAACCTTTGGCTTCAAGGTTGAAAGAAAACAATTACTGAATGTTGAAACAAAGGTTACATTTTTAGACAGCAGAGAAAAAGGTTTTATTCGATTATTTTGTAAAGAAAAGAACCTTGTTTTGTGTACTAATGTAGTAGGTCTTGTAAACGAACTGCGTGTGAGTTATGCACCAAATAAATGGCGACTTTTCATTGATAGCTGTAAAAAATAAGTTTGAGAGGTGTTCTCTTACACAATGGTAGCAAATATGGCTCAATTTCAATTGCTCGTTCTACTGCGGTGAAAGATGAGTATGCTAGAATAAGCACAGTTCTTGAAAAATTGAACTATTTAGAACATAACTGGATGGTTTGTGTAGATCTTAAAATTATAAACTTCTTGCTTGGCCAGCAAAGGATATTCACCAAATATATCCATGCTTTAAATGTTTGTGGGATAATAGGGCAAAAGATACTCACTGGACAAAGAAATAATGGTCGTTGAGGGATGAGTTTAAAGTTGGGGAAAAAATATTCTCAACAAGCCTCTCATTGATCAAAACAGAGTTCTACTGCCACCATTACATATTAAGCTTGGCTTGGTCAAGGAATTAGTTAAGGCACTGAACAGAGGCGGTACCGTTTTAATTATTTGTGCAGACAGTTTTCGGAATTGAGGATAGAAACACTTAAAACTGGAATTTTTGAAGGACCTCAAATTAGAAAATTAATACACCATCCCAATGTTATTAATTCGATGAACATAACAGAGTCCTCATCTTGGTAATGATTTGTTTTAGTTGTGCAAAACTGTCTGGTCTGAGTAACTTTAAAGCAGACAATTATTCTGAATTAATGATTGTGCAGTCTTTGAAAATATTGCCGGTCCATGTTTTGTATTTACCAATTATGTTGCATAGACTTTTAGAGGGTGAATACAAAAACTGGACCGGCAATATTTTCAAACAAAAAATACACCCTATACTATGATCAAATCAGTCACACTATAATATGCTATAATCATTCAAACTGTACTATGCTATACTCAGCCACACTATACTTGAATATAATCATTGACTATATACAATGTATAATAATCTATCGTACAATACGTATGTGTACTCCATAATGTGAATGAAATAGCAAATTCGGTCATGCATAGTAATTGCGCGCTCGCTGACCATGACCGGATGTACTTCCCGATAGTGAGAGGAACGTTGCGAACCTGGATTCTCGCCAGTCTTGTGTGATTGGTGCTCTATAACTTCCAGAATATTCTAGAACATTATATGGTAAATGAAATCTATATGGGCGATGTGGTCAGTATCAGGCTGACCACCGTGACTTCCTAAGACATTTCCTAATACCCACTTTAAGCTGGGTCGACCTGTGAACCCAGGTCAACTTTACACATCTGCCACGTATTACTTAATTAGAAACAAATGGGTGTGACCCGATCCAAGTCTCCTTCTGAAAATGTGGTTCTAACACATAACATTACAACCGCTGTTTGGTTCAGATAAGTTAAAATTAGTTGCATGTCCTATACTGGACGTTGCGGCCAACCCCGACATTATGTGGCCGTTTGCGATTTACAGTAGTTGTCAATTTCTTTCTGAACGGCCGATGCCCATATAATCTAAATCACCGCAAGACGGTCTTCTTTCAAATTGCCTGCAGTTGATTTCACACCCTCCATTGGGTATGTCAAGGAATTGTGAACGGTGATCACTGCACCTTGGCCACAGCTCCGGCGGTTGTGATAAGAGTGTTCCATGATTCCATTCGATATACAAGAATATTATCGAAAAGTGTTTGTCGAATCGAGATTACGTTCTTTATCACATTTGATATTTACTTCTCTGTGTGATATTTTAAAATCTGTCTTTTCGACTTTAAAGTTAAAGTTCATTGAAATTCGTGCTTCCATGTTAATAAATGGAAATCCGAACCGAGTCCAGCAATCCTTTTGTAATTGGATGACGCACGAAAAATCAAGTCTAATTCATAATGTGATTATTGTGAAGACGAAAGCAAGCGCCACAAAACTCGTAACGTGACACTGGCCATCAGCAGAGCTATTTGTGAGCGCCCGTGTCGACGTCGTGATGACGGTTGACTCCAAGAACACATGACCGTTTTTTGCCGCGATGGGGCAGCCAACGTCCGGGGAATCACGTTTCCAGCGTTGCCGAATCTATAGAAAAACTGTATGGACGGAACACTGACCTTGGGTCGTGATGTTTCCTTTTAGGGTTAAATTTGTATAAGGCTAATAATGTATATGTTTACAGGATTTTGTAAGACATCATTTGATACGAGCAAAGTGCATTATCAAGAAAGGCCGACCAAGTATGAATGAATCTGTAAGGTGGATTCTCAGTTCAATTGAGTTGTGGTGGTGAAATTGGCAATATATATATAGAGAGGCTTGGAAAGTGTCTGCATTTAATAAACTGTTATGTCATCTACTGTCCATAGTTCCTTGCTGCGTAGGACCGGGGGGGGGGGGGGGGTCTTGAGCCTGAGGAATTAAGGCTGCCTAGCTAGTGGAGTCACAGCGAACTGTACAGGCTAGAGTTTTCTTTTTTGCCCCTGACATAAAAAAACAACAACTCCACACCTTACCGAGGATTCGAACCCGTGTTTCCCGAAGGAGAATCCAGCATTCCAGCCACTCAGGCAGCCGCTCCTCAACATTATTAGCATAAGTTAGAAAAATATAAGGATCCCTTTGCGCGCCATAGGCACACTGGGCACAGGTGATGGACCATATTGTTATAGACCAATCGCCACTCGGTGGCTGATGTGGTCAATATCACTCCTGCTGCGTTTACTTCCCAAGACATGTTCTGCTACCCATTTATGACTGGCTGGACCTGGAAGCTCAGATTGATTTTAAAATCCCGCCCTGTTGTGGATGGAACCCGTGTCCACTGGCCGGCAGGCGAGCGTTTAACCATTAAGCTACAGCGGCTGCCATTACTAGTACAGTTCATGACAGACAATTCCAGTGTAGTGTTCGAATGAAACTATCACGTAGCCATTACAACACTGCCAGCGCTAGCACCACATTAGCACCATCAAACACAATGCACAGCGGACTATGCCACAATGTGTTAACGGACTGTGCTATACACGTGGGGTAGGTCATGATCGTTCTGCCTATTCAGAATAAAGCAAGCTCTTATATCCAAGGAATGATTTCTACTGATGCGGTCTTCATAATCATCATCATTATGTGCCATACCGATAAGCATGGACGATCATGTTTCGTCATCTTACACCGTCACCGGAGTCGTGAATCAGCTCTGTGTTCTTGTCTCGACCATAAACTGTCATTTACTGCCAATATAGTACCTTGCGGTGTATGGTAGAGGGGTCTTTGAGCCTGAGGAATTAAGGCCGCCTGGCTATTGCAGTCGCCGTGAACTGTGCAGGTTAGGATTTTCTTTTTGCCCCCGACAGAAAAATATCCCACACCTTACCGAGGGATCGAACCCGGATCTCCCGAATGAGAGTCCGGCGTTCTAGCCACTCGGCCAGCCGCTCCTCTGTCTCGTCCATGCTGTGTGATAAAGCCATCCAGATATTTACTTCTCTGCCCTCCCCTTGTTCTTTTCCCCTCAATTTTGCCAGTTGTCACCAAGTTCTCTAGTTAATGTTTTCTCATAATGTGCCCAAAAATGTTGACTGTCTGCGTCTAATTTCTCTAATCACTTTAAGGTTTTCATTTGCCTCTTGTAGGACTTGCTCATTAGTTTTTCTATCCGTCCACGATATTCCTTGCATTTTACTCATAAACCACATCTCCACTGCCAGTAGATGTTTGTCAGCTTGTCTGCTCATTGTCCACGTTTCGCAACCATATAAATGTACAGGTTCTATGTAGCACGTCAACACTTTTTTTCTCGTTGTTATTGGCATCTTTTTATTGGTCAGTATGTTTTCCATCATGCAACAGGCTACCTTAGCCATGGCGATTCTTGTCCTAACCTCTTCAAGACACCTCACATCAGATGTTATGCCTGTTCCAAGAAAGCGGTACCGATTCACTTATTTATTACCATCTACCTGTCTATTACATTGCGGTATTTCTGTTTGTTTTTTCTTCTTTGTGACGACCATAATCTCTTTCTGTCTTTATAATAACCCTTCTGAAAAGAAAAGAAAAAAAATAAGAAAGATAAAAAAAAAAAACTACATGGGAGCGGCGGTAGAGCAGTGGCTAGACGCGTGCCTGCCGCCCCATTGGTCATGGGTTCCAATTCGCAACGAGGTAGATTTTTAAAACTTAGTTGGACTCTTATGCTGACCAATCCTAACAAACTAACAAATGGTTACCTAGCAATGTCCTCAGACGTAATGGCGGCGAAACTGATATCGACCATCACTGCTCAATCGCCGATTGGTCTATAAAAATATGATCTAGCACCATGTACGTAGTGCGCCTTAAGATATGTAAAAGAATTCTTTACGTTTACTTTTTTAAATGTTTGCTTATCCCATGCAGGACGTTGCAGTCAACAGCAGCATGTTTTCAGCTGCTGTTGATGTACTAGGCAAATTTTACGTTCAGTAGTTTTCCATTGCTTTCTGAACGACCGGCTCCCATACCAACACGTTATAACACAACGCGACACGGTCTGCTGCACAAATCGGTCGCTGCTGCGTTACGAACGCCTGGTAAGCGGCTCACGAACCTCGTTCGCAAGCCTTTGGCCACGGAGACCGGCAAAGTTTTCTTTACCACACACAAAAAATTCGAGCCAGAGGACTGCGTTTTCTTTCTTTTAAAGTTGCCCAAAGTTTTGACAGATGCACATTCGATGTATACCCACCAACTGCAACATGCTTGGCAACGAGGAATCAGATCGACTTGCAAGGCTTATATGATCTCTTCACCAAAATAATATAAGCACAACTTATAAAACAGCAAGAACTTAAGACAAAAACTCGTTAGATTACAAAATAGACAAAAGACCACAGTAAGCATACCAATAATGATGCCTATTATCAAACTTGAAAGCATGATGAGTTAATATTTTCAGATTGCGTAACAAACAACAATAAATGAAAATAGCACCTACATTACGTTTCAACTGTCAACAAATTCAAACACCACCTACAAGACGTCTTATCTATAAAGTAACACACCAAACTAGTAAAATGACAAGGGAAACTGAAAACACATAATTTATCATCTTGAATTTTTCATTTGGTAGCCGCGGTAGCGTAGTGGTTAGCCATTCATCCAGGGATCGTGGGTTCGAATCTGAGTCCCCCGGAAAGGTTAACCCGGTCAACAAATGTCCGCAGAAGTCGGATGTGTCGGCCGAACGGCGCAAGAACACAGCTCTGCTGTAAACAGGCACAACGCAATCACGTCCGAAAAAGAAAAAAAAACTCCAGAAGAAGAAGAAGAAGAAGAAGAAGAAGAAGAAGAAGAAGAAGAAGAAGAAGAAGAAGAAGAAGAAGAAGAAGAAGAAGAAGAAGAAGAAGAAGAAGAAGAAGAAGAAGAAGAAAAATCTGCGTCAGGACGGATTGCTAAAACTGACCTGAGCTTCCTGATCGATTCAGCCTAACATAGGTACAGGGAATGTCTTGGGAAGTCATGGCGGCAGGTGTAGCACTGACCATATCACCTGTAGAGTGCTGATTGGTGTATACAAATATAGGTCACTCGCCATACTTCGGCTAACGCGTGTAAAAGAGTTCTTTACTAACTTAATTATAGTTTTTAAACAGAGGCACCTATTACACATTTTGTGGAATTATCTATGTAAAACACAACATGAATTCACTTCCGTGACGTAGAACATTAACAGATTCAGTGCCAAACAACAAGTAAGTTTGGACCAAACACAAATGGATGGCAGAAAATTGAGAGGTGTGTCAGTTTTGACTTACAAGCTGTCAATTTGGTAGCAGACTTGTTGTATTATAAAGCAATGACACTATTTCGGTGATATATAAGCCTGTTACAGAAACGGGAAGTCGCTTAAGAAGATTAAGCATCCCATTGCACTGAATTAGTTAACTAACTCATGAATACATGCGGAAAACTCAATATCTGGCATCATAAATAACAATATATATTACGAGTATAAGCCAGAATAGTTCAAGGGCTTAGGTGTTCATATAACGTTAGTTGTATGTCCTTCGGGGGACGTGGCAATCAACCCTAGCATTTATTTCCCGCAGCTGTGTTTCGAACGCGGCATGTGGGATTACGAACTGCGTCCCTAATAGGTGTATTTCTGATTGGGAAATATCTATCGCCCAAATGACAGTGTTCGATTTCTGAACTCACAATTGGCAGATGATGACGACAACACACGACATGGCGTCAGTTGACATGAGACACACATTATTGACTGTGTACAGAGCATATTTCAGGCTTCGGGGAAATAATGAGAATGATTAATAGGTGCAATAATTGCACAAAGTTGTCAGTCGCGAGAGTATGCCCAGAGACATCAATGAATAGTAGCATATTGGCTAAACTCCGAGCTAGGAGTCAAGTCAATAAATAAGTAGCTTTTGCAGTCGTGGGAATAATTATGAAGCTTTCTATATAAATGTCACAGCATAGATGTCAAACATTCGTTATCAATATACCATTACGGAAACAGAACACACGCCTTTATTGTATAAAGGCTGAAGGTAATTGCATTGCAAATACTTGTGTAAGGCGTATTCTGTATTGGGATATTAAACGGTAACGGATATTATAGTATTAAATGCTGACGGTGTCGGAATGTTAAGTACTTAAAGGAGTTTAGGATGTTAAGAAATTTTAGGGGAACCATAAAATAGTTGGAGCAACACCAGTTGTCAAATTCAATGACAGACAAAGACTTAACTGGTTCGGCCAGCTAGTGAGAATGAACCCAATGTCGCCAGCAGCAAGAGTTTGCAAAATGGAAATGGAAACACGAAGAGGCGGGGGTCGCACGAAAAGGATGAATCGACAGTCATCAACACCTTAAAAACCCACAACATCCTAGCTTACCATACGATCGAGCGAGCACTAGTTCGTAAACCAATCATCAAACAAGCCTGCGACTTCATGAGTGAAGCGGTTAGTAACACGATGGCTGCCTTTACTTTCCATTACATTTCCTGGTACCCATTTTCGACTGGGTCGAAATAGGAGCCCATATCCAATTCTGTTTAAAAAATCTGCCTCGATGGGGATTTGAACACGTGATTTTCAGAACGGCAGGCAAACATGCTCACCGCTGCGCTGCCACGGCTATCTACTTTAAACGTAGGCCTGTTAGTAATTCCTGCTGAAGACAGCAGCTCTCTATTTTTGCTACATTTGGTGATGTACATTTGGCATGAACTAAATTATCCGCAATAACACCTCATGGATGTTTTAAGTTACAGATTACTTGGGGGTGGCGGGGGTAGGGGGGGGGGGGGGGGGGGGGGTTGGAAGAGAGAGATAATTATTACCAATTATTCCTTATTTTTGCATGTTAGGGTACTTTTCCCTGTTTGTAATTATATGAATTGATATTCGCACATCGGCAAAAGAAATACTTTGTTACGTCAATGTTAATTCATTAGTAAAAACAAAACGAGTAACAGTGACGCTTGAGCATTGTTATTTGTCTGTGACATTCTGATTCTTTGTGTGACAGTGGCAGCTAGCGAGAGCAAGTTGCTATATTGACACAGAACACGCTGTCCAAATGTGAGAACATTCTAGATCAGACTGATAAACAAGATGCTTGGCTACAATAAATGTACTTCCAAAGGTAGTTGCTTGCCTTCATTGAACATATGATATCTGTCATGTTTCTGGAACATGATTATGAAATCTTCTCTAATTACCGGTATATGATTTTGTGCCTGTGTGTGTGTGTGTGTGTGTGTGTGTGTGTGTGTGTGTGTGTGTGTGTTAATACATGCATGTGTATACGCGCGTGTTGTGTATGTGTGTGTGTGTGAGAGAGAGAGAGAGAGAGAGAGAGAGAGAGAGAGAGAAAGAGAGAGAGAGACAGAGACAGACAGAGAGAGAGAGAGAGAGAGAGAGAGAGAGAGCGTGAGATGGTCACATTTAAATTTACAATTGTATCTTTCTGTTTTAATAACAATAAAGATGACGGGATGACGTTCTGTTGGAAAGTTCGTCACTGTGATCATTGTCAGAACATGGTTTTCCAATGCGCTAATACGAGAATACGCCAGATTGTGTGTCCAGAAATTAGATCCCATTACCTCCCCCGATGTGTCTCCACCTTGACGTGGTGGGGGAGCTTGAGTGTCCCATCGACCCCATTTGCTTGCCGATGGGTGGAAAATTACATATCGGACAGCTTATGGGATAGGGACCAGACTAAGAGAGACACAACCTGCTGCTCTGCAGGTATAGACTGAGGATAGCAGTCAAAATTTAAATCAGGTGCACGAAGGCAGCATTTCTTGGTCCGGACAAAACTCTTAAGGCTCCCTGTTGAGCGCTGTGGCTGAACGCCTCTAAGCCACAAACCCTCGGATCTGAGAGCCAGGCCGATACCCGTCTACCGGAAAATAGAAACGAGATACTGAGCAAGCTACATGCTCAGGTCTGATACATGTTCGAAGGCTCTCAGCTGGGGGATATGCGGGATTCCCGGATGAGAGGGCCTGACCGTTTCTCGTTCACTGCTGCACAAAGGTAAGGTGCTGAGCCGGCAGCACATGTAGCCTACCTCGTGAGCGAGTACAAAAAAGTCAGAAAAGTGCCTCAGTCGAAGGACATATTTACGGAAACTTATCTAACTCATAGAGAGTGTAGACAAAAGTGGAAGAACGTCTCAACAACGCGAAATGGAACTCACGGCGAGCGAACCTATTGCGTGTTCTGAAGTCACAAGCAAAAGCTTACCGAGTGGGTGTCGCTCGCAGTCTGACCGTCCCTGGTGTGTGCTTGAGCGATCAGTGGCAAACGAGTTGCCCAACACATGGAAGTGAGGAACTAAAGCAGCCATAAGCAGGACGTGGCAACTCCTCGGGTGAGCCCAGTCACAGAGCAATATGTGCCGTCTCTGCAATTATGGAAGCCTCCTTGGATAGCGAGGGAATGCTCATGGTCTGCCCGTGCCTTCCCTTGAGGGCCGACCACGATGTCGTTCATCGTTCTATCTTGACCAGCTGAGATGTTAGCGACATCACAACAGTCCAACGTGACTCGAAACCAGAGGAAGGCTAACCTCATTAAAAAATGCCCGCTGAAGTCGGAAGTGTCGTCCTACGGGTGGCAAACTAAAAATTGACACTACGCAACTACGTCCGAGTGAAATGTCTCGTCCGAATGTCTCTCGTGCTAGGAACAGCTGTGACTACCTAGTTTCCGAATGCCGCTGTTGTTCGGAACAGCTCTGACTGGGTAATTTTCCGAATGTCTGTTGTGCCTGGAAAAGCTTTGATGGGCGCAACGACAAGCACATATCCGAAAACTCGCTCGTGGATGCCGTCTGCAAACCTGTCTGGTTAGTGCGGGAATGACCCGGGGAAACGAAATGACCAATATATTGAAGTGAGGATTTAAAGCAGCCATGAGCAGGACGAGACGATCTCCCTCGGTGAGCCCAGATCCAGGGCGTTATGTGTCGGCCCTGCAACTATGGAAGCAACCTTGGATGGCGGAAAATGCTATGGACTGTCCCTGCCTTCCTTTGAGGGATGACCGTTGTCTTCGACCGTTCAACCTTGGCCAGCATGGTTGCAGATGGCACCACAAAAGTGAGTCTCCCAGGAATGCTACCTGGTCAAAAAAGCACGCTAAAGTCGATGTGTTGGCCTACGGGTTTCGGCCCAAGGGCGCATAACAGACACACCGCAATCACATCTGAAAAAACACTCCGGGTGAACGAAAAGAAGAAGAAGAAGAGATCCCATTACTGAAGACATGCCAGATCAGCTGGTGGAGATTCCCCTTTCCAATTATTTTGTTTATCTGTGTGAATCATAATCATCTTCATCATCTAGTGCAATGGTTCTCAACCTTTTTTTGCCCGTGCCCCCCTTCACTAAATTTTCAGAACGTCATTCCCCCCTAAAAATCCCCCCGCCCCTACACAGTATACGTAATAATGGAAGCTAAATTTAATAGCACATACTAAAACAAGTCTAGACGTCCACATAAAACATGATTTGTGGGTCTACTTACTTTATAAATTAAATTTTAGAAGGGTGGGACGTACAGAACCGTACAGTATGAATGGGAAAAACAATATCAAGTAATCGGTTCTTATATTAACGCGATCTTGAAATAATCTTAATTTCCCCCCCCCCCGGAAACCCTAAAATCCCCCCCCCCCCGGAAACCCTAAAATCCCCCCTGGAAACCCTAAAATTCCCCCCTGTGGGGGGGGGGGGGGGGGGGAATTCCCCACCGATTCAGAACCACTGATCTAGTGGCTTGCCCTTTGCATAGCTTTGTTCCTAGAACTGTCTTTCAAAAAATCTCTTTCCATCAGAAGCCAAATTTATCACATTCCATTTTCCTATGTTTAGTTTCCTGTTAAGTTTGAAACGCTTCTCTTGGCTAGACAGTCTGGAAGAATTCCGTCATCACAGTTTTTATTTATTTATTTATTTATTTTTTCGTTCGCTCGCTTTGAACTCAAACGTAGTCCATACACATGCTACTGCTTCTAGTGTACTGGACTAATTTTAGCTTTTCCTAATCTCAATGTCTTCGACATCAGGCGAACCCACTCAAACATCTGAGGTACTTGTAATTTACGAATCCAAGTCAAGGACAAGAAGTCAACACTGTAATCCAACTGGGCCGTGTCGAGGTTGAAAAGTTGTGAAAAGAGGTCAAAATAAACACATACTATAAAAGAAAGAAGAAGTAGAAGGCAGTAAAGACAACTCACAACATAAACACAGATTGGGAATATACAGTATAACAGTATGTCGGATACGTCGAGATTGATGGCTCAACCCCAAAGAGAGAAAGGATGCAAAATCCGTTTCCCCAATGTGATCCTGCCCGTTTAATTAGTTTAGCTGTACTGACTCAATTGTTTGAGATAAAAAAGTAGAGTTTTAGAGAACCAAGGAATACCTTCAGGAAATAACTGAAAAAAGTTGTATTCCCTTTTATACCCAAAATATCCTTTAAGTAGTTCATTGCCTCTCCTCCACCAACTAATTAATTCTATCTAGAGTAGTTTAAAACAATTTGACTATGACAAGTAAAAATACAATCAATACATGACATGATCTCATTTTTTATGATTTAATAAACACAAACATGAATTTTGTAAAATGCATTCAAAATTACAATTTCCTGTCATAAAATAAGGACATATACATATAATGGTAATTATACAGAATTGATGTGCCAGTTATAATGTGCATAATAATAGCTATGTTTTTTTTCCAGTGGCATATACTGCTAATCTTTTACTGGCCTGGATTATCTGGGGGGAAAAAGAACTGTCAACACTCAGGGTTCTCCACTTCCAGCTTTGGGGATCCCTCTGGCTATCAATTAATTGCTGTATGTTCTGTAGTCTTAGTGTTCCAGGTCTGAGCTCTTGGTTTTCTTTTCATTTTTGGCAGGTAAATGTTTAAATAAAGATTACCTCTCCTATGAGACAAATGGAATGTTTGCAGGTAGATACGTTTCTGCACTATTCTATCAAGGGCATCACTCTACAATGTGCTCACTCAACAGGTGCTGCATTCAATCTTCACCAAGTCAGGTCTGGATCTACATGGGTATGACCACTACCAGAAATTCCATCAATCACATAATTCTAATGATATCATCAATATGACATTAGAAATTAAATGTAAAAGTCTAAGAACACAGCAAGTGAAAACAATAAGAGGAATCTTGTTCTTAGAGAAAATAAACATAGAAGAAAGATAGTCTTGGTGTTTTCAATTAGTTATCACCAACATAGTTGTTTGCTCTCACTCCAATCCTCCACTATCAGGTGTTCAAGGTTTAACTAGCATATGTGCAGTTTCATCTTCACTTATGCCTGTCCTTCAGGTCTATAGTTTAAGTACTACCTTGATTGGTTTGGAATTTGACAATTATGTTGACAATTCTCTTTTGTACCTAGTTTTATTCTCTACATCTTTTTCTATTCAGGAAAAAGGGTCTCATACATTATGGGTTTTAAAATAATTTCCCATTGTAATGAGTAGTTGCTTATAAACAATATGAGTACATCATGGAATCAATTCTTGTATAGCATTCAGGTGCATTCTTCTTCATTAAATGCTTCAAGTGAGAAGTTATCTTCCATTCTCATGGATGTAATATTTATTATCATCATCATCAACATCATCATGGTTTCCTTATATCATTGTCATTACAATCATTATCATTCTTACATTATTATCATTACATTACAGTCATCATCATCATCATCATCATCATCATCATCATCATCATCATCATCATCATCATCATCATCATCATCATCATCATCATCATCATCATCATCATCATATTACATTTGTCAGGACACTAGACCATATGTGTTAACATGAGTGACATAAACTACAAAGTGGGATTGTGCTTAATGTACAAAACCAGATGCTTGTAGTGTTCGTAATGTATGATATGGTTTGTGTCGTGCTTAGCGCACACAACCAGATGATTATACGATAAGTGATATTTAATACAATGTGTTATCATGCGTCGGAGTGTACTAAACTATTATTCAGTTTATGGGTTATGCCGAACAAGTTCTCTGGTGATAGTCATGACATTACACATCAAAGTTGTCGGCTATCCTGAGATTGACTGTTGGCCTATACTCCCCCTCTCTCTCTCTCAGCATGTAACTTCACTCACTCACACTCCTCATGCATCAGTCACAATATCCACCTGTGCATGTGGGGTCAATTCACTCATCTCAGACATCATTCATATGCATGGATGATCATTCAGGAATCATTCCTCAAACATCATTTATACTTGCATGTAAAGTGGGTAATTATACTTAAGTGATTTCCCTATGATAACTGGAAATGTTTAACATCATTGCTATCACAATGAAATATCTCCTTTCACAATCACTCATCAGACACATCACATCTGTAGGAATGACAATTAGTATATGCCTGTGCTTTACACATGATAAATTCACAGATTTAACCACAATTACATTACAATAGAACCTCATTCGTCATCAGAAATTATAATATGTTCATACTGATGGGTTTTATCAAATGATACATTCACATTTGTTAAAGAATAATGAAACACACATGACACAAGCATGCTCTTCAATGACATAGACTCATGTGATCATTAGGCATACTTATGAAATTCACCAAGGATTTAGCCAAATTAAATCCATGAGTCACCACATGCTTTCATCAAATACATACAATTTATGTGATACACTCATCCGCATTCATTCATTATGAATCATAATCATTCTTGTATGGCGGTTGATTACGCACTATTATGTGGCACAAATATTATTATTCCACATGTTTGACAACCATGAAAATATATTTGCCTTACCACATGTGTGTTTTAACATCACACAAATTATGATATCTATAGAACTCTTTTTGGTTCCCATGTGTTCATGAAATACAAGAAACTATTTGTTTTTGCATGTGCTCAAATCTACTTCACTATACACATTACAATAATTTCTCCATCAGTGCTGACACAGGTAAACTAGTTTTAAATCTTAAGTTACTCACCAATCCTAAATCATTACTGAATGAGTTGACTACTTAAAAAATATGTACAACCTCAGTCTAATGCTCACATTAACTACGTTGTTTAGCTGGGAGAGTTTTCTCCTAATGTACAGTTATCTATGACTAGGTTAACTGAATATAATATTATTTAGTTTCTAATAAATGAATTTTTAAGAACTCACCACTCTAAATCACTACTGATTTACCTACTTAAGAAATAAATGTACAACTTGGACTAATGCTTATACATTAAATCAGTTGTTTAATTGGGAGAAAAATAAAACTCACTATGGTTATTCTTAATGGACAGTCTACTCATAGGCTATGAGAACTGAATATTTTATTTAGTTCTTACTAAATTAATTTAAGAACTTACCAAATGGTTTTACAATACTGACTTACCATTCTTCTTCTGGGAAAAAGACTCGCAGACTAAACTAAAATTTAACATAAATATTCTATTTACCATCATCCGAACAGGACGCTTCCAACACAGAGTTCAGGATCCAAGCCTAAAAAATGTAGCGTATAGCATGTAGTTTATTTCTTCTCCCACGTAGATTTAGTTTCAATGTTGAGGTTGCTACAATTTTGCCATGCCGTCGGACCCAGTTGTCCCTTCTCTTGTTGGGCTGACTATCAAACAGACCGCTTACACTGCTGTCATGCCTTTTTATTTTAGTTTGTTGTGTTCCGGTGGTGACGTCACAGTGGGTCGATGAAAAAGTAGGATTTATCGCAGCGAGGAACAAATTATCCCCAAGGCGGTGTCAAACTTTAATTGTCGACGGGAAATATTTAACGCGATGTTAAACTTGTGAAAAATTATATTACACAGTAGCTGGGAGAAAAAGGAGGCTGAAACGTGAGCACAAACAAAAATAAGAAACAAAAATGTGATATGAAGAAGGACACAGATTACGTAAATGTAACTACTTGGCCATCCGCACATCAGCAGACAACTGCAAGTTTGAAAAAAAAATTGTTGTTGCTGCCTTACCAATCCGGATGTTGATTTCCTGATCTAGCGATAATTAGCTATTTACCATTGATCCTAGATATGTTAAATGGTCTACCATCTCTAGTTCGGCGTCGTCAATAAAGATTGATGGTACCCCATGTGCACCATAATATGTGTCTTCTTTTTGTTAATTGTTAAACGAAATTCAGAACAAGCATTGGAGAATGCAGATAGGAGACATTGTAATTCTATCTCAGAGTGGGTAGTAACTGCAGTGGCATCTGCAAAAAGGTACTCTCTGATCAGTACCCTCCTAATTTTGGTCTTGGCCTTCAATCTCTCAGTATCGTAGAGGTCGCCATCAGAGCGTGAGTGAATGTATATACCACCATCCTGATCACGAAAGGCATATTTCAGTAGAAGTTAAAAGTATATTCCAAAGAGGGTGGGAGCTAGTAACAACCTTGCTTAACTTCACTCTTGATTTCAAACTCTTCAGTAGTTGCACCATCAAACTTGATTATACCCTTCATGCCTGTGTGGAACGATACCACAATGGACATAAGAGTTGTTGAGCAGCTGTTTTGTGGTGCTCTCTGGACAACAGGATTGTGAGAGCTGAAGTTCCAAGCCTCACGATAGATGGTGGAAGCGTCAACAGAGAGAACAAATTGAAGTATCTGGGAATCACAATTGACAGGAGCTTGTCCTTCAAAGATCATGTGGAGACGGTTGTGATAAGATCTCAAAACCCCTCTGCCGTGCGTCCACCTTGACGAGGTAGAGGGGCTTGCACGTTCCAATGACCCCAAGAGCTATGCCGACGGTAGCACAGCTACTGGTAGGGTCACCCATGTCGGACAGGTCAAGGGAGAGGGACCAGACGAAGTGACGCACAAACCTGCTGCCTTGTAGGTAGACTGGGGACAGTCAAAGGCTAGGGAAAGCATCCCGAAAAATGCTTGTCGAAATCGGATGTACTGAGCCACAGGCTTAACAAAGAAGTGCAACGTAACTTTATCATTTCATGATGCCACAGATGAAAATTAATCGTTATGGTGCTAATCCCGTGAAGTCCAATCAGGCGGTGATAGTGCCGGGCCCCCTGCCTCGAGGGGGTCCACCCATGACTACTGGTGGTCACCTTCCCCTGTGCTGTGGAGTCAAGGCACAGAGGAGTAGGTTAAGAGCTATTGACCAAATACCAAGGACACTCAACATACTACAGTGGAATGCCGAAGGAGTTTATAACAAGAAAGAATCCCTGACACAGCGTCTTCATAAAGATAGAATAGATGTGACATGCATTCAAGAGACACACCTCAACGCCAAGCGCAAATTTTCAGTCAGGGGATATCAGGCCACACGTTTCGACCGCGAAGGACATAAAGGAGGAGTTCTAATACTTACACGAAATACAATACCTTGCAGTGAAGTATCTGTGATCTCTGACAACCAAACAGAAATTATAGGTGTTGATATAATGATAAAGGACGTGAAAATAAGAATTTACAATCTTTATAGCCCAGCAGATAAGGATCTTACACTCTCAAACATGAAAATAACTGACACAAATTGCATTATTGTCGGAGACTTTAATAGCCGTTCAGAAAGATGGGGATACCCAGATACTGACAAAAGAGGAGATGAAGTGGAGGACTGGGAAATAGACTCAAATCTCCATCTAGTCAACAAAGCGGTTGACACACCGAGATTCTACTCCAGAAGATGGATTACCACTTCTACTCCAGACTTAGCTTTCTGCACAGGAGACATCCTCCACAAAATCGACCGCCATGTGCTGGACCAATTAGCAGGTAGTGACCACAGACCAATCAAGCTTTTAATGAATATGGAGTATGTTCCACAGGAGCAAAAGCCCTTGCCCCGCTGGAATTACAAACGAGCAGATTGGGACAGATTTGCCACACTAACAGACAAATATTGTGAAAACATAAATACACGATATGGCAACATGAAGCAAATGGTGGAAAGTCTAAACAGAGCAATAATACAGGCAGCCACTGAGTCCATTCCAAGAGGAGCGAGGAAAAATTACAAACCATACTGGACTGAAGAACTACAAAGTTTGGAGGACAAAGTTGAAGATGCCAGGAAGACAGCAGAGAGAGAGAACAAACGATTGAAGCGACCATCTCTCTCAAAGCCATCTCAGCACAATATAAAAGAACAGTAAATCAAACAACAATTTTGACAGGGATGGAAACAAACTATGGAAACTAGTGAAAGCCATGAACAATGAAGGACCTAGAAACAAACAAATAACAATTAAACAAGGAAATGCCGTGCTTACCGGAAAAAAGGCTGCAAATGCACTAATGGAACACTATGCCAGTGCAAACCACTTTGATATTACAACCGAACAGAAGAAAGCAATCAAAGATAAACAGATACATCATAGTAGTACAGAGACAGCAGCAGAATATATGATGGCAAATCTAACAATGGAAGAAATGGAACAGGCAATGAATAACTACTAGCAGTCCTAAATTACAGCTGGAAGAGGGGAATAGTCCCACAGGCATGGAAGGAAGCTATACTAATACCAGTCCCAAAGAAAGGAAAAGACCTGGAAGAACCAAATGGCTATCGACCTATCAGTCTACTTAGCTGTGTAGGAAAATTAATGGAACGCATTATCAATGGCAGGCTAACATGGCATCTGGAAGAAAACAAACTCTTAACACCACACCAAGCAGGATTCAGAAAGTACAGATCCCCTGAAGATCAAATAACCTATATAGCTCAGGAAATAGAGGATGCCTTCCAAGAGAAAACGCACACACTAGCGGTCTGGATAGATTTAGAAAAAGCATTTGATAAAGTATGGAAGGAAGGACTGAAAGTAAAACTGCAAAAAATGCATGTTTGTGGGAAAATGTACAAATGGATCAGCCACTACCTTGAGAACAGAACCGCCAGGACAAAAGTACAAGGACAAACCAGCAAAATGATGCTGTTGGAGCAAAGTGTCCCCCAAGGAGGAGTTCTTTCACCAACATTATTCCTAGCATATATAAACGACATCACGGAAAATTTTCCAGCCAGAGTACACACATCATCCTTTGCAGATGACCTAGGCATATGGACATCTGAAGAATATATTAGTACAGCTAACAGCAGAATACAGCAAGCCCTATTAGCACTAGAGGACTGGTCAAAATCATGGCTAGTTAAGATAAGTGAGGAGAAAACAACATGCACGGTGTTCTCCCTCTCAAATAAAACTCAGCAACCTAAGCTGGTATTGAATGTAAAAATATTGCGCCATGAAGAAAATCCAAACTATCTCGGAGTCACCTTTGATCGTCGCCTGACATGGAAAACACAGGTTGAGAAAAATCGAACAAGAGCAAGGCAAAGAATGGCAATCATGAAAAAGCTTGCTGGTACAACGTGGGGAGCAGATGAGAAAGTTCTCAAGAACCTATATACTGGACGGGTGAGTCCAGTACTGGAATATGGCATTGCAGCTTGGGCAACAGCAGCTAAGTCAAACTTTAACAAAATAAGTAGAGTCCAAAACCAAGATATGCGAATCATAACTGGAAGCCTGAAGACAACGCCTATTAATGAACTAGAAAAGATCACCTGTTTACAACCAATGCAGGACAGAAGAGATAGCAGAGCCCAGCAACAAGCAGAAAAATTTAGAAGATTGACAGACTACCCTATGTATAATAGGTTTAATGGTTTTGGAAAAGGAAGACTGAAGCGTAGCAACTTTGTAGAAACTGCAAAACGAAATATTAGGGCAGATCCCATACTTAACATATCAACAGTCAAGCCCATTTACTATGCACACAACTTCCCAGCTTGGAGACAGCAGCAACTGCCTGAGATGATAGAAAACATTCCTGGTATTGAGAAAAAGAACACTCAGCATGAAACCGAAAGAAGAGAAATAACCCTAAACTACATAAAAGAACATTACCCAAGCAGCAATTGGACCCATGCATATACAGATGGATCAGCCAAAAATTCAATAGAGAATGGAGGAGGAGGAATTCTCCTAAATTTAAAAAATGGAGTGAAAAAAACACATTCAGTGGCAACTGGAAAGTTTTCTAGTAACTTCAAAGCAGAGGTAGAGGCTATGAAAACTGCAGCAGAAATGCTCTTGATGGAGGAAAATAAAGAGAAGCAAATAGCTATCTTCACAGATGCAAAGTCAGCTGTCTCAATACTGAAGAGCAATAACAGCACAGAAATAGCTGACCTAAGAGCAGCACTCCATGGTCTAAGCCAGAAATCCAAAAAAGTTGTAATACAATGGATCCCATCACATTGCAGTATACCTGGAAATGAAGAGGCTGACAGACTGGCAAAAGAGGGCGGACGACTACCACAGCCTGACATAGACATAACTTACAATGAGGCAAAGAGGTTGATAAAAAGCACCTATAAAACCAAATGGGAATCAGAGCATCCAGGCCACCAGAAGGATGATGCATATTACAAACTCGACCGAAGAGAACAAGCAGCAATCTTCAGACTCCGCACAGGACATAACAGGCTGAAATACCACTTGTTCAATAAACTAAAAATAGGAGATACCGATGAATGTAATTGTCGAACTGGAAAAATGACAGCAAAACATTTGCTGCAGGATTGCCCAATATATGCAGAACAGAGAAAGATATTTTGGCCCACACCTGCTTCATTTGAGGACAAACTCTATGGAGATATCAACAAGCTCAAGTTGACCGCAGCTTACTTTAACTACATACAGGTTGACATTTAAAGGTGTATGAAGAAGTATTCAGACTGCCACACTTCATACCACAGGTATGTCAGTGTAACAAGCTATGTAGAGGGTCCCAAATAGCCCTATCACAATATTTCAAAATTATTCTCTTTATAGCCCTGGCTGTGATAGGTCTTTACCTGCCAACCCTCCTCCGTTTTCCCCGGACTCACTGTCACTCTTTCTTTCGACCTAAGGACCTATTTCCTGTCGTGTTCCTCTGGCTGATCCATATATATAACACAGTGCTCGTTGGAATAAACTAAAACTTGATTTATTAAATCAATACAGGACAGCACAGAAAAACATCGAGGCAGTTAACACAGAAAGTTCTAAACCGACACAACACAGATAAAGTTCAGGCACATGGCCTCAAGTAGCCATAGTCACAGTCCCAGCTTCATAAACTGTCCGATCTGTCCATATACATCTCACCCTGTTTGCTGGAATCTCCTTCCTTCCCGGTAATTGGGTGTAAGTTCAACAGGCTTCTGTAGAATCAAATCCACTGGTTGTTGAGGAATTGTTCATGGACTTAACATAGAGTAGGCGTCTTTCAATGTCTGGCACAAAATGGATATGCCTGATAATCATGCGTAGACTCACTTAGAATTTGCCTGCTCTCGGGCCTATGTCAATGAAAGGACCCGAGATGCACCATTACTGCAAATTGTCATTTTCTCATGGTATACAGGATCAACCCAGATTATAACTGTTCTCGAGCCTATGTCATTTCCTCAAGATATGCCCTTGTCTCTCTCTCAGAGTTAAGCACACCATGTGTGATATGGCTAATACATTAACCTGGCTTCATCAGACGTATTTGGCTCAAGCACAGAAGCTGTGTGGATACTGTCCGATTTGGTCACGTCCACCAAAAAAGGACCCTGGAAAGGACAAACATTCGAGTGAGGGATCAAGCTGACTCAAGCACCACATATTAGTTATGCATTTCGGCTTACCAACACCATTGCTTGAATGCGTCGGACATGTCAGGTAGCCCCTGGATTGGCTACGTCCGGCTTGAGTAGACCTCCAGCTGATGGATGTCAGGTTGTCCACCCTAGGAACGTTTTGTCTACATGACACACTTTCCACTCTCATACCGAGCCTTTATTATTATTGGGCACATTCATTTCCATGCTTTCCTCTCACTTGCAAACCATGCCTTTCTCGCAACCAAGATCTTGTGGTGTGGTGTGGGTACATTTATGTATGTAAAGAAGTTTCGTTCCCTATTGCCAGCAAGACTAAGAAAGAAGATACCACCCCTCCCGGCCGCCGCTCTCGACTGAGCTGTAGCGCCAATGTACCGGCAGTGCCCTGCACAAGCCATAAGTGTAGATGAGTTCAGGTTCTCTCAGTGAGATAGAGAAGCCCATTATCTTCCCGACATCATCCTATCGAGTAAAAGACGAAAGAGATAGCACTGTGGATAGCCTCTTCCGGCTCAAGAAGATAGATCATAGATTGGTGGACCCCATTCCCAAGGAGCACACCGTAGCTATCTAATGTGCTTATATCTTAAAAGAGAGATGCTACTAAGTAACGGTAAGCCGTAGGAAGAAAGATAGCAACAGCTCATCTGCCGCCAAGAACAAATGAAATCCTCTGGGGAGATATATTGTTCAGATTCACTCCCCCTGCTATGCCAAGAACAAGACGCCTAGTCAGATTGCCAACGGTCAACCCACTCACAATATGGGCATAACCGGCTTTTCGCCAGTTCGTTTCAGTCGTTAAGACAATAGATATTTATAGGCCAAGTTTTGCCTGGACCAAAGAAAACCCAAGTTTACCTTTTCCTTCCACCAGTAGTAGACCTTTTAAATGTCTCAATCTTTAACTTGAACTCTTGACATTCGGCCGTGGATGGCCATCAGTAGAAACGGACATGAATCCTCCAGAAGCCGCACTAGTGCACATTTGGCGCAAGGCGCTTCATCGGGTTTACCCGCAAGATCCAAACATATATTTACTCGCTCCATGTAAAGATTGTGTTATGAAGGTAACCCAAAGAACTATCTTTCATGGAGATTGAGCGAACAAGAGAACTGAGAGCTTCCGAAAGCCGTTTCCCCCTGTTTCCCCAAAATCAAAGAAGGCTTGAGGACATGAGCCACTGGCGTTTCGCTACATAGGCCCCCTCTTAAGAAAGTCGAACCCTACGAACTTTCTACTGTCAGTGGTTCTGTTCGAATGACCCCACCCTCACATTCAACCATAGGATGTCGTGATAGGAAATCCGCTCCCACATTCTCCCTTCCGGGGATGTATTCGACCGTGAACTGATACGGTTGTAGGAGCAATGACCATCTCATTAACCTCGCGTTCAGTTTCTTAGAAGTTGCCAAGAACGTCAGAGGTTGATGGTCGGATTGCACTTTGAACTGGACTCCATACAGATAAGGTTGAAATTTCTGTACCGCCCACACTAGAGCTAGACATTCCCGTTCGACGGTGGAGTAATTCCGTTCGGCGGGTAACAGTTTTCGACTGGCATATGCCACCGGACACAGCACCGAAGGATTATCTCGCCCTTCCTGCAACAGAGTTGCCCCAATCCCTATGTTACTCGCGTCGGTTCTCAGAACAAACGTTTTCTCCAAATCTGGGAGTTGCAGGACTGGCCTATCCACCAACGCCTGTTTCAGCTTCCCATAAGCCTCTTCACAGCTCGGGGTCCAGACTATAGGATCTGGCGATCCTTTCTTCAGGGTTTCGGTTAACGGCGCCCCTATTTCGTTGAACTTCGGAATGAATTTCTGGTAAAACCCACACAGAGACAAGAAAGACCTAACATCTTTTTTGGATTTAGGACGGGGTGCGAGACGGACCTTCTCAATATTCTTTTCTTCCGGTACCAGTCCCCCTGGGGTAATAGTATGTCCCAGAAATTCCAAGGATTGATATCCAATCATGCATTTGGCTGGACGGGCGGTTAACCCCTCCTCTTTCAATCTTATGAAGATTTATCCCAAGGACCTCAGGTGATCACTCAGATTGTCAGACGCGATGAGAATATCATCCATAAACGAGACGACAGAGGGATCCCTTAAAGGGTCTAATAACTTTCTCATCATGCGTGTGAACACACTGGGCGCATTGCTCAGCCCAAAAGGCATCACCTTAAATTCGTAATGGCCGCTCGGAGTACTGAAAGCGAGCATGGGCCGAACCTCAGGCTTCACAGGGATCTGATAATATCCCCGACTTAAATCGATTTTTGAGAAGTACTTTGCCCTATTTAATCTGGCAAACAGTTGATTGGTGTTTGGTAACGGCTCAACTTGGAATGTTGTACAACTGTTTAAATGCCTGTAATCAATACATAAGCGGTGCTCCCCGCTTGGCTTCCTCAACAAGACAACCCCGGCATTATAAGGAGAAGTCGAAGGAGTTATGATGTCATCATCCAGAAGCTTCTGGATTTCGGCTTCCAGGGCCTTCTCTTTCGAAAAGGGCACTGGATATATTTTTTGGCGAACGGGGTCTTGGGTAGTCAGAGTCATATCAAACTCGACCAACCCTGTCCGCCCTGGCCGATCGGTAAGGATCTGCTGATGGGACTCCAACAAACGGATGACCAGATCTGTTTCTTCAGCCGACAGATCAGGATTTATATGTACATCCCTATAGGTTTCCCCAGGGTGTAATGGATACCCCCTATCCGCGTCTTCGCCCGATTCAGTTTCCATCGCGACCGCCATAGTCATGAGTGGGAGAGAAGTACCATCGGATCGTTCCTCATATTTTTTGAGGAGGTTAATGTGGAAGATTTTAGATTTCCCCCTGATCCGGATAGCATAATTGGTACGGGACACAACCCTTTCCACCGGGAAAGGTCCCTGCCAACCAATTTCGAGTTTATTGGAACCTACTGGAAGTAACAACAGAACCCGATCCCCCACTTTAAGAGACCTATCTTTCGTCCTTCTATTGTAGTAGGCCGCGTGTCTCTTTCTGGCCGCTCTCAGATTCTGAGCTGCCAAAGCCCAACCCGTCTGGAGTTTCTTCTTTAACTCTTCGACGTATTTATATGAGGATACTACTTCTTCGGAAGTTTCTTCCTCTGTCCAACATCTCAATAGGGCTTCTAAGGGACCCTTAATAGGTCTCCCGAATAGTAGAGTGGCTGGTGGCAACCCGGTCGACCCATGGGGAACCTCCCGATAGGCGAACAAGGCGGCCGAGATATACTCATCCCATCTGTCTGGTTTCTCTTGAGCCAGCTTCCGAAGCATGGTCATCAAGGTACCATTAAACCTCTCTACTTGCCCATTAGACTGAGGGTGGTACGGGCTTGTATGAATGTGGTTAGTCTGGAAGATACGAAAGACTTCTTCCATCAGCTTACCACAGAACTGAGACCCATTGTCCGTTAGGATCTGGTTGGGAAATCCCAACCGAGTAAAGGTCTCCATCAGTGCATCAGCCACTCGCTTAGAGTCGATTGTGGCCAACGGTATCGCCTCGCCCCACATGGAACAGCAATCCACCATCGTGAGAATGTACTTATTCCTCTTCCTAGTCCGAGGAAGAGGACCAACAAGATCGATGGCAACTCTCTCGAAAGGAGAGTTCATAATGGGCATGTCTCCCAGAACTACCGGAGCTGTCCAGTGTTTTGGTGCCACACGCTGGCACTCTGGGCACGACTTGACGTACCTACGCACGTCTCCAGTCATCCCTGGCCAGTAGTAATGGCAGGAAATGCGCTGGAGAGTTGCCCCGACACCCATATGTCCACTGAATGAAATGGTGTGTCCCATATGAAGAAGCTGTTCCCGATAAGCCTTAGGAACTACCAGCTGTCCATGCTGGCGATCCTCCACTCCGGCTCTCCGGTACAGTAACCGATTCTTCATATAATACTGACCCCGTCTTGGTGGGTCAGAACTTTTGGGCAACTGATTGAAGCAAGGTTGCAAAGTAGCATCCTGGCTTTGAGCAGCTCGTAACTCCCCAGGCAAGGGATTCACGATCAAGGCCGGCGTCTGCTCATCCTCCGATTGAGATCTGGTTTGCATCGCCCCTACGTACATGGGTTCGGTTGGAATCCCTAGAAAGACGTAGCGACAACCCAAGATCATTGGGAAGATAGGATCTAGCAGAACGGCTGCCTGTATAGTGCCGGTAACATATTTTGATTTGATGTCTACCTTCGCAATTGGAAGAGACATCGCTACCGCACTCTTTGTCGCCGTTTGAATCTCAATAGATTCCCCGGTTAGCTGCTCCGGGCTCACTAAGTGTGATGAAATTACAGCCTCAAACTGCAGACCGGTGTCATAGAGACACTCAACTGGTTGTCCGTTCACAAGTACCGTTTCTACTACTGGTGGTTTTTCTGAATCATTGTTCCCAAGATCCCTCCCTTCTACTTCCTTGTGAGACCCTTCCCCGGTTTCTACAAGACAAGCAGCATAGTGAGAGTCTTTCTGTTTACGCCGGCAATCAACCGTATTGTGTGTGGGAGATTTGCAATAGGCGCACCACTTTTCACTCCACTTTCTTTTAGGAGATCCAGGTGGACTCTTACCAGAGGGTTTCTTAATAGGAACTTTCTCGAAAGGATCCTCCTTCTTGGTGTGAGCTGTTTTAGGGTTCTTCTTCTTTCCAGACCAGGTGTCTGGTGGTCGGGGATTGGGTTGTGACAATTCCCCATTATCCCCATGAGCTAGCACATACCTTTCTGCCAATGTGTTGACTATGTCTAACCTTTCTGCCCCATTTTCAAGCAAGAAGGTTTGCAATGGCTTAGGCATCATCCTCTTCATTTGGTCCACGACCACTAATTCTTCCAAACTTTCATAGTCAGTTAGCAAATCCAGCTAATGACATCCACTTCAAAAGGTAAGACTTCAGGCGAACACTGTAGGCTGCGAAACATCTCTCCTGGCTCTCTCTTGGACTTTCTGAACTGCTGACGGTATGTATGGGCTGTCATCTGGAACCTTTTCAATAATGCTTTTTCCAGAGCCTCATAGTCATTCTCCATACCAGGTGGCAACCTTGAGTAGACCTCGTACGCTGTCCCCCTCAGGCCCTGCGAGATTTTCAAGTTCCATTTCCCACGTTCCAGTCCCATAGCCAAAGCCATCGACTGGAATTTTTGAAGATACTGGTCGATCTTCTCTTTGTGTTCATCGAACGGGAGCAAAGGGAACTTCATTGCCTGATATGGACCGCCACTAGAAGATGTTGAGTCAGGGAGAACTGCGCCTCCCACTGCACCCTCGGTTTCCTTGGCAGTTTGAGCTTTTAACTCCAACTCCCTCATACGAAACTCATGGTCTCTGACGGCCTGCTCAGCCTCCCTTTTCTTGGCTTCGCGCACAGCCTGTCTGAAGTCTCTTTCCACTTCCTGCACATATTTCTGTAACTCCGCTCCATCATAGCCCATCTCACGCCCTGTAGCCTGTACGTCAGCGACATTAAACCCAGCTGATGCCATCTTAAACTCAGAAGGAAATGTATACAATTCTATATCAAAACTTTATCGATCAAATAACAATTGGATAGTTTATACGACCACAACACGTCATATGTCGGTCAGTCTGTGTCAGGCAGAGTACAGACAATAGCCAGGCACGGTAGGCAGAACCTATTGATAGTAGACAAGGATATCTGTCCCCTATCACTAAATCAGCCAGAACTCCACCAGGATTTCAAATATCCCGCGACGTGCCCCCAGAAATTGTAACAAGCTATGTAGAGGGTCCCAAATAGCCCTATCACAATATTTCAAAATTATTCTCTTTATAGCCCTGGCTGTGATAGGTCTTTACCTGCCAACCCTCCTCCGTTTTCCCCGGACTCACTGTCACTCTTTCTTTCGACCTAAGGACCTATTTCCTGTCGTGTTCCTCTGGCTGATCCATATATATAACACAGTGCTCGTTGGAATAAACTAAAACTTGATTTATTAAATCAATACAGGACAGCACAGAAAAACATCGAGGCAGTTAACACAGAAAGTTCTAAACCGACACAACACAGATAAAGTTCAGGCACATGGCCTCAAGTAGCCATAGTCACAGTCCCAGCTTCATAAACTGTCCGATCTGTCCATATACATCTCACCCTGTTTGCTGGAATCTCCTTCCTTCCCGGTAATTGGGTGTAAGTTCAACAGGCTTCTGTAGAATCAAATCCACTGGTTGTTGAGGAATTGTTCATGGACTTAACATAGAGTAGGCGTCTTTCAATGTCTGGCACAAAATGGATATGCCTGATAATCATGCGTAGACTCACTTAGAATTTGCCTGCTCTCGGGCCTATGTCAATGAAAGGACCCGAGATGCACCATTACTGCAAATTGTCATTTTCTCATGGTATACAGGATCAACCCAGATTATAACTGTTCTCGAGCCTATGTCATTTCCTCAAGATATGCCCTTGTCTCTCTCTCAGAGTTAAGCACACCATGTGTGATATGGCTAATACATTAACCTGGCTTCATCAGACGTATTTGGCTCAAGCACAGAAGCTGTGTGGATACTGTCCGATTTGGTCACGTCCACCAAAAAAGGACCCTGGAAAGGACAAACATTCGAGTGAGGGATCAAGCTGACTCAAGCACCACATATTAGTTATTCATTTCGGCTTACCAACACCATTGCTTGAATGCGTCGGACATGTCAGGTAGCCCCTGGATTGGCTACGTCCGGCTTGAGTAGACCTCCAGCTGATGGATGTCCGGTTGTCCACCCTAGGAACGTTTTGTCTACAATGACACACTTTCCACTCTCATACCGAGCCTTTATTATTATTGGGCACATTCATTTCCATGCTTTCCTCTCACTTGCAAACCATGCCTTTCTCGCAACCAAGATCTTGTGGTGTGGTGTGGGTACATTTATGTATGTAAAGAAGTTTCGTTCCCTATTGCCAGCAAGACTAAGAAAGAAGATACCACCCCTCCCGGCCGCCGCTCTCGACTGAGCTGTAGCGCCAATGTACCGGCAGTGCCCTTCCCAAGCCATACGTGTAGATGAGTTCAGGTTCTCTCAGTGAGATAGAGAAGCCCATTATCTTCCCGACATCATCCTATCGAGTAAAAGACGAAAGAGATAGCACTGTGGATAGCCTCTTCCGGCTCAAGAAGATAGATCATAGATTGGTGGACCCCATTCCCAAGGAGCACACCGTAGCTATCTAATGTGCTTATATCTAAAAGAGAGATGCTACTAAGTAACGGTAAGCCGTAGGAAGAAAGATAGCAACAGCTCATCTGCCGCCAAGAACAAATGAAATCCTCTGGGGAGATATATTGTTCAGATTCACTCCCCCTGCTATGCCAAGAACAAGACGCCTAGTCAGATTGCCAACGGTCAACCCACTCACAATATGGGCATAACCGGCTTTTCGCCAGTTCGTTTCAGTCGTTAAGACAATAGATATTTATAGGCCAAGTTTTGCCTGGACCAAAGAAAACCCAAGTTTACCTTTTCCTTCCACCAGTAGTAGACCTTTTAAATGTCTCAATCTTTAACTTGAACTCTTGACATTCGGCCGTGGATGGCCATCAGTAGAAACGGACATGAATCCTCCAGAAGCCGCACCTAGTGCACATTTGGCGCAAGGCGCTTCATCGGGTTTACCCGCAAGATCCAAACATATATTTACTCGCTCCATGTAAAGATTGTGTTATGAAGGTAACCCAAAGAACTATCTTTCATGGAGATTGAGCGAACAAGAGAACTGAGAGCTTCCGAAAGCCGTTTCCCCCTGTTTCCCCAAAATCAAAGAAGGCTTGAGGACATGAGCCACTGGCGTTTCGCTACAGTCAGTTACAAAAGCCTCCCAGAGGAATGAAATGGAATATTGCTCGGATAGCAAATCAATTACGTGGAAAGTCCGAATCAAAAGCTCACTGTGTGGGCTTCAAATTAGGTGGAAAAAGTGTCCTAGTGGCACGAAATGGAATATTGCTCGGATAGCATATCCATTGCGCGGAAAGTCCGATTCGAAAGCTCACTGTGTGGATGTCATCTGCAAACTGCATTCTTCTGGTTTCCGGAAGAACAGCCTATGGTGAACGGAAGGCCCAATATACGGAAGTGAAGCTAAGCAGCCATGTGCAGGACGTGACGATTCCTTGGGTGAGCCCAGTACCAGAGCGCTGTGTGTTGGCTCTGCAATTATGGAAGCCTCCTTGGATGGCGGGGAATGCCCATGGTCTGCCCCTACCTTCCCTTGAGGGCTGACCAGGATGTCTTTGGCTGTTCTATATGGGCCAGCTAGGATGGGAGATAACACCACACCAGTGAGAGTCAAACGTCCTAAGAAACCCCCGGGAAGGTTAACCCGGTCAACAAATGCCCGCATAAGTCGGATGTGTCGGCCTAACTGCGCAAGAACGCAGCTCTGCTGTAAACAGGCACAACGCAATCACATCCGGAAAAAAAAAACTCCGGATGAACGAAGAAGAAGAAGAAGAAGAAGATCTCAAAAGGGACTCAACGCACTTAAAACTATGGCTGCAATGGACATAGAGCAGATAATGCTTTTCAGACTATACCAGCACTTGATCATCTCGGCGATTGATTATGGACTAGGACTGATCACTGTCTCAAAGAGTCAGCTGGTGAGATTGGAGCGCATACAGAAAGAGGCTATGCGGGTCATTCTGGGATGCACCAGAGACACCCCAGTGGTGTGTATGCGGTACACCCTTGGTCTGCCGACTGTTGCTGGTAGGCTCAAGGTGATGCAGGCGAAGGCATACCTCAGAGTAGCTGCAGACACAGACCACCCACTGCATAAGGCGCTGGTCGCAGTTAAGGGTCAGCGACTGATAAGAGGGAAATCATGGATGGCTCAGGCGGAGGATACGATCAGACCCCTTGGAGAACATTAGGCGAGGAGAGGAGTGGGTCAGAGTGCCAGCGGAGCAGTCAGAATTGTGCAGAGTTATAATCACATTGAGCCGGGAGTGCATGGAATGACCAGCAGGGGCCACGGAAGTGGAAATCCAGCAACTAATTCAGGATAATGCTCGCCCGGGTGATGTGATTATGTACACAGATGGTTCGGTGTTGAGAGGTAGTAGAAGTGCCTGGGGTTTCTTGGCAAAGGCTAATGGTCGATGTTTGGTGCAGGAGAGCCTGGCATATGATACCACAACATCTAGATTAAGAATGGAGGTGGAGGCAGTCAGTGCACCTTTCCGCTGGATGGAGAATACCACACACACACACACACACACACCACACACACACACATCGTGATTGTAACTGACTCAGAAAGCATGCTGAGTAGGGTGATGACTGGCAAGCTTCATGCCGAGTGGCTTGCCTCGCTTCGGAAGTCACGGGTGGCCATCCATCCATCATGTGCCATGCCGGTAAGCGTGGGCGGTCATGTTCTGCCATCTCACTCGATCAACAGAGTCGTGGATCAGTTCCGTGTTTCTGTCTCGACCATGCCACAAGGCCAAGCCATCCAGATACTTGTTTCTAGGTCTTCCCCTTGGTCTGTTCCCCTCGATCTTACCAGTTGTCACCAAGTTCTCCAAATCATTTCTTCTCATAACTATGCCCAAAAAATTGTGACTGTCTACGTCTAATGTTTCTGATCAGTTTACGATCTTCATTTGTTTCTTGAAGGACTTCTTCATTGGTCTTTCTGGCTGTCCATGGTATTATTTGCATTTTCCTCAGAAACCACATTTCTACAGCCATCAGATGTTTTTCAGCCTGGCTGCTCATTGTCCAAGCTTCACATCCATATAAAAGTACAGGTTCTATGTAGCATCTCAACACTCTTTTTCTCGTTTCAATTGACATCTTTTTATTGGTCAGTATGTTTTTCATCTTGCTAAAGGCTACTTTTGCCATGGCGATTCTTGTTCTAATCTCTTCAAGGCATCTCCCATCAGATGTTATTACTGTTCCGAGATAATTGTACCTATTCACTTGTTGAAGAATATTCCCATTTACTTGTATATTACACTGTGGTATTTCGTTCTTCCTAGTGACGACCATAATCTGTGTCTTTTTACAATTTAATTCTAACCCTTGTTGTTCACTGTGTGTAACAACCGCATCTACTAAATTTTGCAGGTCCTGTTCATTGTCTGCAATCAAGACTGTATCATCTGCATATCTAATGTTATTGATGCATCGTCCCCCAATGTTGATTCCTTCCATATTTTCAATATTTCTGAAAATATTTTCACTGTACAGGGAAAACAGATCTGGAGACATTACACATCCCTGTCTCACACCTCTCTTAATAGGCTGATATTAGCTTACTTCATTATCAACTCTTATGGCAGCTTGTTGTTTCCAATATATGTTTTTTACAAGTCTAAGGTCTTTCCCATCAATTTGTAGATCTTCAAGCATCCTTATCATGTTGACATGTCTCACTTTATCAAAAGCCTTTGTGTAGTCAATAAAGCAAAGGTGTAGATCTTTGTTTACTTCTATAGAACGTTCGATTACGGTTCTCAGTATATACACAGCATTTACTGTACCCTTGCCTACTACAAACCCACATTGTTCTTCTCCTATTTCAGGTTGTATTTTCCTCCTAACTCTTTGCATGATAATTCTTAGCAAAATCTTCGTGATGTGACTCATTATACTAATTGTTCGATGTTGATCACATTCCAAGGCTCCTGATTTCTTTGGGATTGCAATAAATACAGAATTACATAACTCATGAGGTATATTTCCAGTATCATATATTGTATTAAGCAGACTGGTAACTTTATCTATTCCATATTCTTCTAAAGCATTAATCATTTCTGTTGTGACACTGTCTGGACCAGGGGTCCTGCCAGATTTCATATGATTAAGAGCATTCTGAACCTCCATCTTCAAAATTGCTGGCCCTTCATTGTTATTTTGAACAATATATTGTTCGTCTCTGTTATCGTCATAAAGGTTTTTCACGTAATCTGACCATACATGTAAAATCTGATCTTTTTCTATTATGACTCTTCCATCTTTTATTAATCTTTTGCACCTAGTAGCCTGTTGACGGTCTGGAGTCACCTGGTGCACATGACTATCCCTACCGGGCGAGGCTGCTCGTATGGAGCACCCATTTACGCCGTTTCTCTGATTATCGATAAGTGAACACAACATGATTTTCTTGGCATGTGTAGTTTGCCATTGCTTTCCTTCCCAGCAGTGACCATACTGGTCAGTGACCGTAGCCATTGTCTCCTCAAAAAAGGAGATCCTCTGCCTACCGTCGTGAAGGTGGAGACCATAACCTACAACTATCTGTCGGCTGCTCTACATCTTTATCCACCACCTGCACTCATGGCTTCATGTAACCCTGATCGGGGGGCTAAACGGGTACTCCACCTTGCCCAAGGGTGTCCCGTAGGTTAGCGGAGGGAAGGAGGCGCCTTACTTCTCCTTTGATAGGGGATACCCCTACCCCGCTACCCCGGGTGGCATCCACCCACGGGTGGCATCGTCTGGATATTGTCTCCGGGGCATGCTAGTGTGTTGGGGAATGAATAAGCGAAAAGATTGGCTGGCTCTGCAAAACTTGGTGAAGTATTGATGCATGGTAGGGCAGACGTGGTTGCGGCCTTGTGGGAGCACGTGTACACCTCGGAGGAGCAAATGGATCACTATGGTCTGGCAAGAATGCAACGGCGTGGAGTGACGAGGGGATCTGGCCGATGCTGACGCTTAGAGGAAAGGCGAGACGCACATATAATCAGATTGTTACTGGTACTATTGGGGTTGGAACTCTTCGCTGGCTTCTGAGGATGGGACGGAGCGCTTATGGGGATGCCCCGAATGCTGTGATGTCGGTTCCTAAATCAATCAATCAAATCAATCAATCTTCTTTAGCGCCTTGAACAGACCTTCACGACTGACCAAATCAAATGCCTTTGTGAGGTCGATGAAGGCAATAAACAGTGATTGATTGTGTTCACGGCATTTTTCTTGCATTTGTCGCAATGAGAATAGCATATAAATGGTAGACCGGTTCTGTCGAAAGCCACATTGTGATTCGGCATAGACTTGATCTCCTAGGACTTGAAGTCTGCGCAGAACAATTCTGGCAAATACTTTTCCAACAATACACAGAAGTGAGATACCCT
>JACEFZ010002726.1:0-10524 GCA_014155875.1 Cepaea nemoralis
AAACAATTCCCCCTTACTTTTTTTTTGGAAGGGAATGGTAAAGGGGGGGAATTAAAACATTGTTTCACCCCCCAACTTTGGTAAAAGCGGGGTGGATGCGGCAAAAACTGAGTGCCCCTATCAGATTGGATAGTTTTAAAAACCTATCCGAAAAAATAAGGAAAGAAAATTTCCTTATATCTTGGCAGTAATGTTTTTTAGGGGAATGCTTCGGCCACGACTACAGATAATGCAGTTAAATATTTTATTCCCTCTAGTTGTTGTATGATAAGAGGGCCCACTATGTCAACAGATAGTTTTTCAAAAGGTCGAACTGGCTAAGTCAGTAACTTGTAACTTTGCCTGTGGGTTTTTACCTTTCTTTACCAGTTTCTGGCAGGTGTCACAACTTCTGCAATATTCTTTAACGTCATTGCAAAATTTGGGCCAATGAAACTGTGTCAATAACCTTGATCTGGTCTTAACGTATGCCATGTGCCCTGCAAGAGGTATATCGTGGGCAAGATGTAAGGCTTGCTTGCGATAATTTGTTGGCAAAACCGTTTGCTCTGTTGTATTGTCACCTTTGGTGTAATACCTGGTGATATATCATTTTCATAGCAAAATGCCATTTTGCATTCTTGTTACCTTTGGCTTTTGGCTGATCAGATTAAAGTATTTTGACAATGAGGATCAGCTTTTGCGCTGTTACAATGTTCCTTCATGGTGTTAGTAGGTAGTTATTTCGGGCTAAGCATTTGTATAGCCTCAGTTTGATTACTTTCATCTTGCACTCTAGCAGTAGATCTAGTTACTGCGTTCACACATTCAATGATATCAGATGATGATGGAACAATGTTATCAATGATGTCATGAGAACTTAGTGCTACATTAGCTACATTTACAATACAATCAATAGGTGGTGAGACATTTTCAATGATGACATTGGATGGTGATGTTATGTTATCATCAATACACATAGATGTTATGTCATGAGGTTTATCATTCACCTCTGGTAAATTTCCAATAATTACACCACACACTGGGTTTGTTAATGCAGCGCACTTTACTTTCCCAGTGAGGAAAGGTGTTTCAATATATGCCCATGCTAATGGGTATTTCTCAATATTGCCTGAGAATGTTCTGCATGTTACGTGCCTGCCTGTATAGTCTGTAGGCATTATGAACGTTCTCTTCAGACCAATAAGTGAACTGCCTGTGTCACGAAGGACTGTAGCTGACTTGCCATTCACAAATCCGTGATGGATGATTATCTTGCCTTTTGAATCTACTACCAAATTAGCTTCTTCATTGGCAATAGGGATGGCGTGACCGCATGTTAAAATACCATCTTTATAGAAGGTGTTACAAACAGAGCATTTATTTGCGCTAAATATGTCAAAAGCCTGTGCTGAGTTCACAGGATGTTTCTCTGGCTGTTCTTCGTCTGACGCCGAACTGTCAAACAAGGCGGCATTTGCTTTGTTGGTCATTTGCCTACCTTTACAATCTTTTCGATGGTGTCCGTACGCCTTACAGAGGAAACATTTACGCAAACTTCTGAAGGATTTACGCTCCTGATCTTGTCTGTTTACCATGTTTAATAGGTACGTATGGTATCCTGGTTGTTTATCGCACATCTCATTCTGATGATGTGAAAATTTGCAATAACTACAATGCTTAAACTTCTCAGAAGTAGGCCTTTGAGGTTTCTGCCTACTGTAGGGTTTGTCATAGTTAGCCGCTGCTACAAAATTATGTCAGTAGCTTCAGTGGCAAAAACAATGTTTGTTGGCTGTGTAGTACGCCGAACCACGTCTCTCAATCTCATCTACACTACTGCACTCATTCTCTTGCAAAAGCTTTGAAAATGCTGATGGAATAGATGAAATAATTTTGTCTCGAATGATCAGATCTTCTAGTCTCTGATAATGTTTGTCAATTTTAGCTGCTGAAGTCCATTTGGTAAATATATCTCGGACTAAGCAGAGGTAATCAGAGAACGTTTGAGTCGGTTTTGGGCTCAATTTACTGAATTGTTCTCTGTAACCTGCCTCATCTAACATAAAATGTGCCATAATCTTAGATTTCAGATAATGGTAATCTTTCCTGAGGTCTTTGGGGATGGTTTCAATGACTTTAAGAGGTTCCCCTGATAACCTCCTCATGTAAACAATATTCCATTCAGACAGTGGAACTTGGTAATGTTCCATTAAAGTTTCAAAATTTTGGGTAAAGGCTGCGATGCAGTCACCCGAGGTATAATTACGTACAATACCTTGATATTTCTTGTACTGGTTTTCTTTCTCCAGTCTCTCAGATTTCTTAGACTCTTTATTAATCGCAGTCTCAGTGTCAAGTTGTTTCATCTTTAACTGTAACTCCAGTTCTTCTCTCTTGCTCTGAGCTGCAATTTCTGCCTTCTTTAATTCACTGTCTATCTCAGCTTGCTTTGTCTTTGCAGTGAGTTCTACTTCTGCTTGTTTTAAAGCCGTTTCTGTCTCTACTTGCTTGGCAGCCATCTCTGCCTGCTTTAATGCTCTTTCAGCTGCTCTTTCTTCGCGTTCACAGTATTCAGAGTATTTCTTCTCACTCCATTTTGTCAATTCATCACCTGTTAAGTGTAATTTTATCCCCATATCGATGAAATCAAATAATGAAGACATGATGGACAATGTCAATGAAATACCAGCCACACACAATATGTTATAAGTGGTTAGTAATAAACAATTTACAATTGATTTCTAATGACAATACGTGCCTAGAATTGCATTCTTAAAGTATAGGAAAAGAAAAATATACTCAAGTGCCCTGGATGCGGTGAAGAATGGTTGGAAATCGGGCTAGGAACTGTTGGGTCGCTACTTCGAAAATACAAATGACCTCTACGGCAAGGTTCGGATGGTATGGAAAAACCTGCTTTGTTTTTGGAGAAAAATGAATTAGCGTCTATTTATTGGTGTGTGCCTGCTTGTCACTAAGTGTTGATTAGGTTTGTATGGCGTTGAGTGTAGTTGTAGGTCGTAAGTTTGTCCGTCAACAATGTTTTTTTCTTCAAAACAAGTTACTTTCTTTCCAAACTTTTTGCGTTCCACAAACTCAATGCACCAAGACAATCTACATGTATCTCAACACTCTACAACATTGATGACACATCACTTACATCAAGATGACATTCAGTAAGGACATAGACATCAAGTTTACAAGATGGCGACAAGGTCAAAATGGCGACAAGATCACAATTTCGGACAAGGTCAAAACGGTGACAAGTTTACAATCACAAATGTTTTACACGCTTACAAGAACAAACAATATGTATGCACTGTACGTTTACAAATAGTCTTACACATGTTTAAATAATGTAGTAATAAATCAAAATGAGCCTTCCACGATCACATTTACATGTACTATAAAGTTTGACAAAAATTATAAGTTCACAAACTATAGTTTTAAATCGTTAATCACATAAACACGTTCATTTCAAAGCCGGACGAATGCCACCACGTCCACACTTGTCAGGGTCTTAAACTCGGCTCGCTAACCTAACAGTGTGAGACAGTACAAGTACAACGTGATTTGACGTAAGACTCAACGACACACCGTTCTATGGATTTATTCACATATCAAATACAGAACGATGATCACAACAATATATACTCGATGCTTCAATATACTTACATACAGCTCACAAGTCTCACTCAAGATGTCCAGACACTCGACTTTCAGTACAGAAACCACACAACGCCTTTCTCTCTATTCTTGCGTCCGTCCAAGTCCGTGTCCCAGAGCTGTCTGCCGCTAGTTCGCCACTCGCCTCCCACGTCAGGTGGCTTCACGAGGCATGCGTGCGGTTAGCGTCGTCCAGGCCTGACCGCTGGTCGTTCGTCAGCCAGCAATCTTGCAGGCCGGTTACTACCACTCGCCTGGCGGCGTAACGAAGTTGCTGCCTCCCTGCTGGGAGCTAAGTCGCCTGGCGGGCGTAACGATGTCACTGCATCATCGTACCCCTTTGGGACTCTGACATGTGTATAACAATAACTCTCACGCAATCAATTCTTAGTGTCGGTGGATTGTCTAACTTGAAAATGTTGACTGGACAGCGGCCATTCCACCTGTGCATTTCCATCTCCAACCGTCGAGGGATGTTTAACATATACTACATGCACACGGCTCCTCCAGTTTTTTTCAGTCTTTTCCAAGAAGGTTAGTCGTTAGTACCAGTTCCAACTTCACCGCAGAGTCACCTCATAGCGCTCAATTTCTGTGCCAGTGAATATCACACAAAAGGCTCCTCACTGTCCCATGTGAACATTGGAACAGACAGCGGTCCCGATAAACCAATAGCATGAAAAGGCATACGTGAATAAGGTTACTAATAAAGAATCAGATTCGCTGGGCTGGTCACTTGACTCGCATGACAGATCAGAGGTTTCGTAAACGAATTTTTTACGGCGACCTACGTGTGGTAAACGCTCCGGAGGCGGCCAGAGGAAAAGTTTTAAAGACACCCTGAAGTTCTCACTAAAAGCTTTTGGAATTCATCACAACACTTGTGAGACTGCTGCCAAAGATCGAAATTCGTGGCGTACATCACTACGCAAGGGTGCAGTCACTTGTGAAGCAAACATAACTACAAGAACTGTGGGAAAAAAAAGACTGGAAAGAAAAATCACTGCGGGAGATCCACCTCTCGGAATGTCAAACATTCGTTGCCCATATTGTCAAAGAACATTTCGAGCCAAAATAGGCATTATCAGCTATTTTAGAACTCACGGCTTCATACTTTCAACCCCACTGGATGAATTGATTGGTCAAAATCATTCTTGATGGACAAACACCAGCCATCTTAGAACTCACGGCTCCATACTTTCAACCCCACTGGATGAAATGAATAGTCATCATCATTCTTGATGGACAAACTCCAGCCATCTTAGAACTCACGTCTCCAAACTTTCAACCCTACTGGATGAAATGAATGGTCATCATCATTCTTGATGGACAAACACCATAATCATAACAACATAACATAAGGCCGATGCCAGAATGCCAACACAAAAGTCCACCATAATAATTAAAGTTCATTACTGATACATCTGAAGCATACTCATTCATTGGCACCTTGCCGTCTTGACAGACGATAGTTTGTGCTTTAAAAAGGCATAATAACTTTTACCTATGGCGGTAGCGCATGTGATTGATAAGGCCAATTTGTGCTGTAAATGTCCGTTCACAGTGGGTGCATTGAACACGTGGTCATTTCCACCATCATGCACCATCTTACGTCTAAAACGCTCGGTGTGTGACTTATCTGCAATAATTTTCTCCTTTGTCTTTATTCCGTTTCTGATGTTTCCCCTCCATGCAAAACGTTCAGCGGCGACTTGCTCCCAATGTGCATTATCAATGCCTGTATCAATCATGTCCCGCTTACACACATCTTTGTATCGTAGTAGAGGCCGACCCTGAGATCTCTTACCCATCTGTAATTCACCAAAAAAGATGTCCTTTGGTATTCTACCATCATCCATCCTCCTAAGATGTCCTATCCATCTAAGTCTACGAAGACTGAGCATGGAATAAACTGTCACACAACCTGATCTTTCCAATACTTCAGTATTTGTGATTTTGTCTTGCCACTTAATACCAAGAATTCTTCGCAGACACCGCATATGAAAGCTGTTTAAATGTTTCTCTTGGTGTGAGTAAGTTGTCCAGGTTTCACTGCCATAAAGAAGAGTACTAAGGACACAGGCTTGATAGACAAGGACTTTTGTTTTGGCAGTAAGCTTCCTGTTCTCCCAGACTCTTTTTCTTAACCTGTTCATTGTTGTTGCTGCCTTACCAATCCGGATGTTGATTTCCTGATCTAGGGATAATTTGCTATTTACCACTGATCCTAGATATGTAAAATGGTCTACCATCTCTAGTTCGGCGTCGTCAATAAAGATTGATGGTACCCCATGTGCACCTTGTGACATAATCTGTGTCTTCTTTTTGCTAATTGTTAAACCAAATTCAGAACAAGCATTGGAGAATGCAGATAGTAGACATTGCAATTCTTCCTCAGAGTGGGTCGTAACTGCAGCATCATCTGCAAAAAGCAACTCTCTGATCAGTACCCTCCTAATTTTGGTCTTGGCCTTCAATCTCTGAGCATTGTAGAGGCCGCCATCTGAGCGTGAGTGAATGTATATACCACCATCCTGATCACGAAAGGCATATTTCAGTAGAAGTGAAAAGTATATTCCAAAGAGGGTGGGAGCTAGTACACAACCTTGCTTAACTCCACTCTTGATTTCAAATTCTTCAGAAGTTGCACCATCAAACTTGATTATACCCTTCATGCCTGTGTGGAACGATTCCACAATGGACAGAAGAGTTGGTGGGCAGCCAATCTTCTTTAGTGCCTTGAACAGACCCTCACGACTGACCAAATCAAATGCCTTTGTGAGGTCGATGAAGGCAATAAACAGTGGTTGATTCTGTTCACGGCATTTTTCTTGCATTTGTCGCAATGAGAATATCATATCAATGGTAGACCGGTTCTGTCGAAAGCCACACTGTGATTCGGGGTAGACTTGATCTCCTAGGACTTGAAGTCTGCGCAGAACAATTCTGGCAAATACTTTTCCAACAATACACAGAAGTGAGATACCCCTATAGTTGTTGCAGTCGCTCCGATCGCCCTTGTTCTTGTACAGTGTTATGATGCTTGAATCTTTGAAATCCTGTGGGACTTGTCCTTCTCGCCAGCATAGCTCTATTAGCTGGTGGATCTGTAGAGTGAGTGTGTCTTGCCCACTCCTGATAACCTCTATTGGAATCCCATCCTTACCTGGAGCCTTGCCAGATGCAAGTTCATTTATAGCACACTTAACTTCTGTTATGGTGGGAAGTGTGTCCAGGTGGTCAAGAGTTGGTAGAGCCTCTATGGCGTTGAGGGCATCATCCGCTAGTTTGGTCTCACTTGAGTAAAGCTCCAAATAGTGCTCTACCCATCTGTCCATCTGCTGTTTCTTATCAGTGATGATTTCTCCAGTCAAGGTTTTCAATGGTGCACTTCTTTTGATCACTGGACCACAGGCTTTCTTTATTCCTTCATACATGCTTCTTATGTTTCCCTTATCACTTGCGATTTGAATGGACTCACATAACTTGATCCAATAATCATTTGCACACTGCCTGGCAGCCTTTTGCACATCCTTCCTAGCTTGCCTTAGCTCACTCAGAGTGTTACGCGTTGGTCTTTCCTTGTTTCTTAAGAGAGCTTTCTTCTTCTTATCAATCAAGGGCTGCAGAGTCTCGCTGTTTGCCGCAAACCAGTCCTGCCTCTTATGATCCACAGTGCCGTAAACCCCTACAGCAGCTTTTATAAAGAGTTTCCTTAATTTGACCCCACTTTTCATTTACTGTACAATTTTCTGGTGTATCAGTGAAAGCGTCTTCAAGTTGCTGTTGAAACTGAAAGCACTTTTAGGATCGTGAGTGTTAATAATATTAATCCTGGGGCTAGATTTGTGTTTAGCTGTGTAGATTCTCTTTGGTCTCAGTCTAACCCTTGCAACAACCAAAGAATGATCCGTATCACAGTCAGCACTGTGGTAACTTCGAGTCAATGATATATGGTTCAGATGTTGTCTCCGTGTGATGATGAAGTCCAGCTGGTGCCAATGGCCGGATCTTGGATGTTTCCATGTGACCTTATGCATCTCTTTTGTTTTAAAAAAGGAGTTTGTAATACATAGGTCATTACTGGTGCAATGCTCCAGCAGCCTTTGCCCATTTTCATTCATGCGACCGATGTTGTATTTTCCAAGGCACACTGGCCATGAACTCGAGTCCTTGCCCACACGAGCATTGAAATCACCGAGCATATAAATGTAGTCAGATTTTGGAACTGCCTTGATCACGGAGTCTAACTCCTCATAGAACGAATCCTTCACATCATCAGAGGAATCGAGTGTCGGTGCATATGCAGTAATAATGGTGGCAAAACCACAAGAGGTTGCCAAGCGCAGGGATAATAGTCTTTCATTTTCTCCTGTTGGAATTTCAATTATTCCCAGTAGCGAATTCTTCACTGCAAAGCCCACACCTGTGTTGCCTTTTTTCTGCCGGCCCTCTACCCTTCCAAAAAAATTTGTAATTGTTTTCCCTGAGTGACCCTTCCTCAGCGAGGCGAGTCTCCTGCAGGCCAGCAATATCAATGTTAAGACGATTGAGTTCGGCATCAATCACAGCCGTTTTTCTCACATCGTCAATATTGGTCAAGTCAGTGGAAAAACCTGGACACATGGTTCTCGCGTTCCAGGTTGCAAGCCGTAGCTTGAGGTTTCTATTTTTTTTTTGGTACCTGGTGCATTGGTTTTACAGCCTGCGATTCAGATTTTGTCCTAGCCCCAAGCACCCATTGAAGCAGGCAGGCTGTAACGGATCAGCACCCAATTGACCGGGTCTGCCCACCTTGAGGCGGGCTGTAGCTGATCAGTGACACCTGTAGGTGTCTCCCACTGTCAGAGGCAACGCGTGGCGCCCCAAGTCTACGCCAATTGACAGGGACTTATAACCCGTAACAGTTGCCTCTCGCTTTGATTCCGAGACCAGTTAAGACCAGGGATGGAGTTATTGCCTCTCCATAGCACAAAGCCTGGGCTAAAATATAAGAGATCATGTGTTGCCCATGCAGGATGATCCCTCTCTCGGCCTGCCTAGTTCACTCCAGAGGAAAGTTGACACCTATAATATGGAACAAGACAAGCTGCAGAAGCTGCCGGACCAGCAAAGCAATGCTCTAACTGTCCGCCTGTCGGAGCTTCTATCCTAGACCAGCTGCCAACCAAGGCTTAGGGCCTGGTCTGCCCTGCCATGACATTTTGTCTTTAGCTTGCATTTCCTCGCAACAGGGTAAGGCTTGTACCCTCCCAATTGCGCTCTTCCGCCCGAAGCCGTTGGCACAATGTGGGGTGTCGGGTTTGGTAAGCGCCGCCCAACGTTCGGCGCTAACAGAAAACAGGTAGTACCGTCTACTGTTATACGGTAGCTAAGTCATGTCTGACTAAGACCTGACACACCTGAAGCATACTACAACAATAAAGAATATGCATAAAGAACGCTACTCATAAAAATAGCACGGCACACATTCACCCTGGAGTGTTATAACTATTTTAGACATACTATACTTTCCCTGCCGGTCTCCCTGGTCCATGAGTTACACGACTTTCTCAGTAATCCCGTATACTCTCGTAAGTAACGTGACGTGCGCGAGAATTGGTAGCGGTTCTCTACGCGTCGGTAACTTACGGGGTATGTGAGCCGGTGAACTGGACCTACCATAGCATGATATTCAAACTTGTGTGGTAAGAATAAAAGAAACATAGCAATACAACTATATACACCAGAATGAGACAAACTACCTCGCATTGAACGGACAGACAAACTGAAAGTCCGCCAATGTATCGTTAGTTAGCTAAATAGTTACTAGGAAATAAAATGCTTAGGACATTCTAAACAGCGTAAGAAAAAAGACTTATTGACAAATGATACATACATATAAAATCGCTCTTAACTGATTCTTCCAAAAGACAATCTAATGGAGAATTCCCAAGCCATATTATTTATGCTCAGGTTTGAATATGGCCCTTATCTGTTGGCTGGCCTTTTAACCTTCTACTCTGTATTTAGCACAAGGTGCTAGGGCAGGTGATTTCCTGAACCAGGCGTTGATCAGTTCACACCTTAGTCCGGTTGAAAGTTTACCCCCAGTCTGAGCTTCCACGACAACGTGCTAACCGATGATTTTTATGAAGTAGGAATGAACACACCTTCGCCACTTTCCTCTGCTGCTGAACAGCAATCCATTAAATTTGTGATTATATGCTCGTTGTTGAAACCTATACTGTGACCGCTTTGTTCTACTAACGCAATTTTGCATCATATATTTTTAATCGCCGGATGCATACAACGTAGAAGTGAGGAATCATTTTGGGGTCTTGAAGTCTGTACAAGAGGAAATGACACCTAATGAACTGGCAGTACAAGCTAGAGATATCTTGATAACAGCAGCCAAAGATTTCATTCCGACCAGGACTAAGCAGCATAAGCCATGGATTACATCAGACACATTAGAATTAATAAAACAACAAAGGGAACTGAAAAAGATAGGAGATGAATGTGATAACAGCAAGATGAAATATACATCTTTAACCCGAGAAATAAGAAAGAATACAGGATTGATTGATTGATTGATTGATTGATTGATTTAGGAATCGACATCACAGCATTCAGGGCATTCCCATAAGCGCTCCGTCCCCATCCTCAGCAGCCAGCGAAGAGTTCCAACACTAATAGTACCAGTAGCAATCTGATTATATGTCCGTCTCGCCTTTCCTCTGAGCGTTGAGCGTCGGCCAGATCCCCTCGTCACTCCTCGCTGTCTCATTCTTGCCAGAAAATTGTAATCCATTTGCTCCTCCGAGGTGTGCACGTGCTTCCACAAGGCCGCAACCACGTCTGCCTTGTCATGTATCAATACTCCACCAAGTTCAA